>APFE031517179.1:0-21732 GCA_000404065.3 Pinus taeda
TATACCTTTACAGATGATTATTTTATTTTGATTTTGTTTTGTTTTATTTTGTACAAGTTAAAATGTTTAATATATATTTATACGTGATAATATCTCTTACATACTCATTTATTTTATTTTAACCAAGTCAAAATGTTTAACACAACATAACAATATCTCTTACATATTAAGCTGGAGAGCTCATCTTGGCATAACTATTAATTACTATTTTTATTTATTTTCATTTCTATGTAATTTATTACAACATTTCTTTCATATTGGGCTAGAAAATGCCTCTCCAATATAAATATAGATTTAATAATATTAAAGAGTTATGATTTCTTTTATAAGTTTGGCATTAGTGAGACTATATCATGATCATGTCCAAGAATAACATCCAAATGGGACACAGAATTGAACTAAAAACTTATCATCTAGGAGTGTCTTAACAACACACTCGATCACAATCTATCGAAGACCCTCGTGGATGATTTCTTTTATAGGTTATCAAAATTGAGAATATCAATGTTTTGTACTTTCAATTACATTTTTTTCTATATTTCTATATATGTGGGGTTGATATAAATTATTTTATTTAAGGTGGATATTGAAATATTTTATTTATGGTCAATATTATTCATTCTATAGAGATATATGAAGTCGATATTGAAATATATTAATTAACATGGATATTCAAATACTTTGTTTAAAGCCAACATTCAAATATTTTTAAATGGTAAAGGAATCACACATATCCCTCGTATTAGAAAGTTTGTGTGTGTGTGTGCATTCAATTGTTTTTGCTAGGATAGTTCAAGTAAACTTGATTAGGTCATAGCATCAATTTACTGTTTTATAACCCATGGTTTTTCCCATGGCATTTTATGTAATGTATCCTAGAGTTAATGGTAATTTTCCTATGGGCCACCAATAAAATGTTGAAGTCCATACAAAAAAGTTACCATCTACCAAAATACATGGTAACTAGCCGTTATATCTGCTATTTTACTAGGATACCCTTTTTGTACATGGTTCCTTAACCATCTCACATCTTAATATTTCACATTCCCTCCTTCAAGTTAGCACCACCCTCGTACCTATCCAAGTGGTCCATTCCACAACCTGAGACATCCATAACTCCATGCATCACCAGACTTCAACAATTAGCCTCAAGCTAGTGTACAAGTACACTTACCACCCTCGTACCTATTCAAGTGGTTCATTCAACAAGTTGAGATATCATGTGCTACCGCGCTACATGTATGTCTAAACGTCAGTTCGTACAACAACCTTAAGGAATACAACATACTTATGGCTAGGATTTACAACTTGGACCAAAGACCTTTAGGGTGTTCACACATTATTGTGGCTCCCCATAATACATTGACTCCTTCACCAAAACTTAGCACCAACAATTCCATCTACTTTCGCTTATGCATGTGAGTTGTCTCTCTTGCTATATCTCTAGCCTATGTTGATCCACACCTTGACTTAGCCTTCCAACACAATTTGTGCTTTCCAAATCCACACAATCTCTCATCAACACAACTTGTGTCCATATAGTAGGCATCGTTCTCCTTTATTATGACCACCATAGCTTTTCATTGCACATGCACACTACCTTCCCTACATCTTCTCCATGGCCTCTAAAACCTTTTTCATCGGTCTAGATCCATGGTCCACTCTAACGACTTAGAAATCCAAGTACTCTCAAAATATATCAACTATGCTCCATCTTAACATTTATTTATTATTTAATCAAAGGAAGGATAACCACATGAGAAGGAAGGTCCTTCATCATATTTGAGAGTCTCATTCATCCATTTGCTACTTATCACCGCAGGAAGTCGAACGACTACCCAATAGTTCCATAGTATGTTTTTCCACAATAACTTTGATCTACTCGTTTGAACAATTTTCTCTAATACTGATTGTTAGAAAAACCGCCAAATTTGATCCTCTCTCTCTTGATCCTCCACACAACGATTTGACTGTTAAAATCTAGATAAATGTATATCCTCTACTGACCTCATAGGACGAAACACATATTCTTTACCATTAGGCCTAGCAAGTTGATATAAAATTATTTTATTTAAATTTTTCCCTTTTATAAAGACATGTAAACTTCATATTGAATATATATTAATTGTAAACTTGATATTGAATATATATTAATTAACATGTATATTCAAATAGTTTATTTAAAACCAACACTTAAAAAATTTTAAAATAGTAAAGGAATTAACATCTTCCTCTAAAAAGTGTGTGTGTGTGTATATATATAACTTTCAATTACTGATATCTCCTCTTTATAAAATTTGTATAAAATTATGTTATTTAATATGAATATTAATTTATTTTATTTAAATTTAAATATTATTTTGCTATCAATAATTTTTTTAAATACCATATGTCGAACTTTATGTTAACACAAAATGAATTACACAATACTCAGCTGTAATATCTATAATATTACAATGGAAAAAGTATTTATAAACCCAAATTAGAAATTTTTCACTTTAACTACTATTTATGATCAAATATTAAATCTTTTACTATTAATAATATTTTTTAATTGATTATATAAATATTAATTTATTTTTTAAATCGCAATATGTACCCCACACTCCATTGAAAGCATCCTTCCATTAAAAAAAATAAATAATCTAATATATATATCAAATTTTTTGACTTTATTTTTTGAAATTTATCTAATGTCAACTATCCCATCATAATAGTATAACTAAAAAAATTAAAAATAATATAGATTAAAAGAGAACATCAATCTGACAAAACTATAAATATCTTTCACTTGTGTATATTAAAATTCTGTTTACTTTTATTAATTTTAAAATTAAATTAAATTTTCTTCATCAATCTTGCAAAACTATAAATATCTTTCACGTGTGAATATTAAAATTCTTTTATCTTTATTAATTTTAAAATGATATTAAATGTTACGATCATTATGACTATTAGCCATTAGCTATTGTTGTCTTTCCTTTAATGGGTCCACTTCTAAGGTATTTCCTCTTTAATTTATTAATGTTTTTGTCATTGTATGATTATCTTAATTTTTTATGTAGTGAATATGTGTATAATATGTGTCTCATTAAATGATTATTTATATTTCTTTTCAATCTTTAAAACTAATAATCTAATAACCAATAATTCATATTATACCACTGATTATAAAATGTGGTAATTCTTTATTGGTATCTTTTTTATTTTTAGGACTAATCATTATCTAAATTTTTTATAGTAAAATTTATTAATCCAATATCTAGTCATGAGTGGTGCACTTTAATAAGTGGTAGTCTATTAATAGATTTTATGTTTTGGTTCATTAATTTTTAGGAGGACTTTGTTGCTCTCGTCTAAGGTTCCAATCCTATATAGGGACCCATGTAGTTGTAGACCTTAACTAAGAATGATGCTTATTGTAACTAGACTTATTAGACCATGTTTACCTTGAGTAGGCCCCAATAATTATTTATGGACCAAAAAGTGAGAATCCATTTTAGTTGAATAACAAAAAATATTGGCAATGTCACATAGTTGCATGGACCATAAATGAATTTACACTTTTAAATTTACTATTTAAATTTGAAATAGTCACCTACAATGAATTTATATCCAACAATGAACAATAAAAATATTTGAAAATATCTAATATCTAACTTATATCTAAATATTTTATTAAGATAAACCAAGTTTAGATGTAGTGAACAATACACCATCACTACAACACGACATTCCATACATGGATCCTGCGAAAGCACAATCTTGAAAATTTTGAAGGTAAGTTTGAGCGTAGTCTTAGAAGTGCAGAGAAATGCTTTAAAGAAAAAAATGCACTCAAGTAAGTTGGTAGTGTGTTCCTAAAATTCTCATCAGGGATGAACTTCCACATTAATTCTTTGATTTGAAGTGTAATTCTAAATTAAACGCTGAATTACTCTCAATTAACTATAATTTGAAATCTACAATTTTTTTTTGTTAAGTATTACTAAGGTGATGTTTAATTTGTTATTATAAACTAACATGTTTTACAATGTTTTATATAGTTTATTAAATGTCATAAATTAAAATCTAGCTAAACAAAAAACAAAAAAAACATTTTCATTTTACTTGACTCCAACAAAAAAGTAAAAGAAGCATTGTCATTTTACTTGACTCC
The DNA here is from genome assembly GCA_000404065.3 of Pinus taeda. Classification (NCBI taxonomy): domain Eukaryota; kingdom Viridiplantae; phylum Streptophyta; class Pinopsida; order Pinales; family Pinaceae; genus Pinus; species Pinus taeda. The sequence continues at coordinate 4,160 of APFE031517179.1, forward strand.
CCTCATATTTTCAACTATTATCTCTAAGGAAGTTTATATGATTCAGAGCATAGACATCATGGGACATGAGTCCAAAGTTTTATAAAATCTAATGGATGACCATACATTGTGCCTTTGTAGGTAGCATCACTCATAAGTGTTACATGTCATAACATCAATGTCACATATGGAGTTTGACCATACAATTTGCTAGTGTTATTGTCACGTGTTGCAGTACGTCTATTCTTATTATTTATACACCTCCACTTAATTTCCTTGCAACTTTAAACTTCGTTTGACAATGTTTATCCTACATTTATATTAGGATTGTATAATATTTGTTATGCATATAAATCACTATTGACTTTATTAACCCTTGAAGGCCTAAAGTGGCTACTAGCATACTTTATTTGTGAGGATAAATATCATATCTAGTAACCTCAAGTTGCATCCTTATATCATCCATGGTACAATGTACTTAGTCACAATATGGTGTTGTTCCGTGAGTACCACATGTCATAATACCACCATTATCCATGGAGTATGACTATACCACCTATTGGCATTCCTATCACATAGAATCATCTATCATACAAAATTTGGCATTGCATGATTTTAAGTCATTGTTAATGTTCATGCAATTTTATGTTATGAGGTATGGTATTTATCCTGTTCAGATTTTCATTACATCTAAATAAAAGCGAGAAAAAACTTTACTTAATGTCTTTTTTTAATTATAAAATGTGTAAAAAATTTGATTTGAAAATATCCTTAAAAATTAGCAGAAAAAAAAAATCATAATAAATTAAGATAGTTTCCAATCTATTCAATATATAATAAATATACTACAACAATCTTTAATAAATATTCTTTTATTATTTTCACTTTATCAACTTTTATATAGCTGAGATACTTCATTATCCTCCACCTTTATAGCTTAGATACTTTATTATCCTCAATAATTTTATTATCCTAAATACTTCATTACCCTCCACCTTTATACTCAGATACTTCATTACCCAAAATTATAGCTTTTATTTGGTAAGAATCCTAGTTAAAGATATACATCAATCTTATCATATCATTCATTACAAAGTGACAAATGTCTTTTAACATAGATACTATAACACATTGCAGACCTCTTTGACACTTAGTATCATTGCCTTTGTAGTCCACCTTTTAACGCTTAGAGATCTAAGATTGTGATCACAAACATCAATTTCATCAAATCTTCCATTATAGGCACAAATGTTTTTAGTATGGTTACACTGGAACACAATATATATGATTACATTGGAACACTGTATATATAAAATTGTCTTCCATTGTAATGTGTCATAAGGGTGAGAAATCTTAATTTTGTGGTGATAAATAATTTTAAATAATTTTTTATTATTATATTAATTTGTCAAGGCTTTGTTACTAAAACACTTTGCTATCAGGGGTTATGGGTTTAATTCTTCTCAAGGCCTTTGAGTTAGGTTCAAATTAATTTGGTTAAATTTGTAATCTTGGTAGTCTCTTCAATTAGACCTGCTTAATAAAAAAGAGATATTTATAAATGTCTTTTAGTATGGACAATTAATTAATGCCATTATAGATCACAGTGGTCTATTAGTGTGGATATATTGGGTTAAATTATAAGTAACAAAGAGATAGAAGGGTGTGGTGTGGTGTACCAAATAAGAATTTGGATTAAAAAACAAATTTTCGTTGAAGAGGCCAGAGGTGAGGTGCACCAAAAAAGAATTTTGATTGATATGTAAGTATATGGAGAAAATGTTGAACCTATACATATTTTTGACATTTGACTGGCCTGGAAGTGGGTTTGTTTCTTCATGAATTAAGCACTGTTTGGTGGACTGACTTTTATATTTCGATAGCCCACATAACACTGCAATTCATCATTCGGTTTGACAAGCTATTGAGAATTTGAGTGCAATGGCAAATATGATTCCAAAAATCAACGTGTATTCCGTGTAAGCCAAGGTAGCGATATAGTTTTGTTTTCAAAGGTAAGAGGGTTTGGTGTTGAATGCAATCGGCGTTGGGAGGGAAGAATAATGAGATGCGAGGACTGAATGAAATGGGTTGTTGAATAGTTACTACTTATTGGTAGACAAATGAAGAAGCACATCAGTCCAACGTAATGAGCGATCGGGTGACGGGTCCCCTCTGAATTCGCAGAGGGACGATCGGGAGATGGAACCCACCCGTCACTACCCCTTGGGGACGTTCACACAGTTGGCGTTGGCGTTGGCGGGAAGGGTCCGTGTCACGCACCAGAAAAGTCGGGAGGAAACAGAAGCCTTTATCGCATCTTCTTTCAATTTTGTCATCGACGTCTCCTGCAGGTAAAGCGGGTGAGCGTGTGCTTTTCTCGTCAGGAAGGACACACGACATGACACGCACACAGCGCGCCGATGCCAGTAAAGCCTGCCTCACTGACTTTCTGCTCCATTCATTCTCGATTCCCGCCTTGCATGAGACGCGGCCTCAGCGCTGCTTCAAAGTCACGAACTTTTGTCCCCTGTCCTTCACGAATGCCAATTCACACATTCGCCTTAAATGAAAATTGTCAGTACGATTTTTCATATTTATAGTTTCGTTGTTTGTTTAGCTTTTGAAATGCCAGCTGTCAGTGTCATCTCTCTCATATTTATGGTTGGTTACTGCGTCAAGGTTCCCTGTACAATACTAATAAACCCATAAAATCTTCACGTACTTTTGACACAACTATGCTCATAAAACCTTAACGTACCTTTGACCAAACCATGAATAAAAAAACTAAATCCTTATTTCCTTACTACATATTGTGAAACACTCCACAGTGGTATTTTTAAAGTTGTTTAGGAGTTAACCCAACCCTCACAGTGTAGGGCAATGCTATTTTCAATTTTATAGCAATATAAATGCTTTTTAACATCCGAACAAAATAACATTGGCTTCTCTCTCCACGTTCCATTCATTTGTTTACTTGCTGGAGAGAAGACGAATATTATTTCCCTATCAGAGAGCATTTATATTGCTATAAAGTTGGAAATAGCATTCCCCACAGTGTACCTATCCGTAAAAGCGTGGGACTGTCGAGATATTTAAGAACGCCCTTACTCCCACAGTTCTGTTGTCAAGCGTGAGATGAGCTTAATTTCATCACTCGGGGTTAATCGACACAGTAATCCTCCTTCTAATCACAGAAAATATAAAAGTTGTTCTCCTGATAACTGTAAAAATTAATCCAATAAAATAAAATTTATACCATATTTGTTACATCAAATGTGAAGAGAGGGCGTGTGGACGACCATTCCTCTGCCTTAACATCTTACACATCTCCATGTGAGCAATTTCACAGCCGTGGTTGAAGGATAATTTCCAATTTTCACTTTGATTGATTACTCATAATTACAATTAATCCCTTTGCCTACATAAGCATTTATATCTATTCAAAGATGGGAAATAAAATTAGAGTTTGCATGTGGACTAAAGAACTAACGACTTTCGCCTAAGCCTCCTTACTTTTTATGATTGGTTAGCTTATCCAAATTCCTACATGAACATTTATATCTATTATTCAAATGACTTTAGCCTAAGTCTCCTTACTTTTTATGGTTGGTTGGCTTATCCAAATCCCTTCATGGACATTTATATCGATTATTCAAAGATGGAAATTACATTAACATTTATATCTATTATTCAAAGATGGAGACTAAGATTAGGCTTTGTTTTTACTTTTTATGGTTGCTTGGCTTATCCACATCTTTATATAGATATTTATATTTGTTATTTAAAGATGGAAACTAAGATTAGGGTTTGGAAGTACGTTAAAACACTCATGAATTTTGCTTAAGTTTTTTTCCTTTTATTTTTTTTTATTGTTTAACTTAAATATATAATAGAAATTTGAGAAGTTTTTTTTGTTTAAGCTTACACATCTTATGGGATGGTTTATTTTTTCCCTATATCGCTAGTTAGCTTAAACTTTTCCCATGAAATTTGAACTTGAAACTTGATAAGAACTAATCCTGCACAAACACTTGGTTTACACCTCATGAGTATCCTTTATTTGTCTTTTCATAACATAACGTTGCTCATGAGTTACAAACAACGCATTTTGAGTTGGTTTAATTATAATAATAAGAACTTCACAATGGACTTTTGTGTTGCAATAGTTTCAGAAAGATTATTTAACAAAAATGTATAATCACTTGACTCTCGATTTATGAAATTGTATTAATATTCATTCATAGTTTAACCTATGATTTGGAGATCACATTTATTGATTCATAAATTAGGGATTTACAATGCACTTGCTTCATCAACATGGATCATTTGCAGAAATAAACAGTGTTTCAATGCAATGCTAGTTCACAATGCACTCATTAGTTTTTTATAATCATTGTTGTTATAACATGCCTACATAGTGTTGCATGCAATTAATTGTGTAAAACATCATGTCCTAGTATTGCTCTAGTCACTCAAGAAATAAGGCAACAATTAGGTAGGTGCAAATTTCTAGTGTGTTCATTGACGATAAATTCAATGAGACAAAGCTTTGTTGTTCAAATGGTGCCTTTAACCAATGTGTTAACAATTACCCTTGTTTATTCTCTTTAAGGTTTGGTAATGCTTAAGCCAATGGCAATAATGGAAGCCAAACGCACTCTTCCAATGGTAAAGATATATACACAATCCAACAATGGATATCTCTCCTTTTGTTATAGCAATTTGTAAACAATTTTCCAATTGAATGGATGGATATGAAAGTTGTTAACCAAAGTGCCAAAAATGTGCTCAAAATATGTTAATACTATTCATGCCCAACATTCATGTTCCAATTGATTTGCATGCTAAAATATAATGAGAGACTCTATGTTTGATTATAGAAGTGTCAATCCTCATGGCCTTGAGGGTGATCTCATTACTATGTATACATTGTTAGGTTTGCATATCTTTGGTAGATGAATGGTTGGACTTTACCTTAGTGTGCAATATACAAAGAAGCGACGTCCAATTATTATCAAGTGGCATTGCATACATATATTTGCATTGGATGCTTGTATAATGGTTCAAACATACCCAAACTTGGACAAGGTGTACTTGATAACCAAGTGTTGCATGGAATTGCCTATGTATTAGTTGTTAGCTTTACATAATGTTGGAAGATGAATGGTTGGACTCTACCTTAGTGTGCAATACCCAAAGGAGAAACGTCCAATTGTTATCAAATATCATTACATACCTATATTTCCATTGGATGCTTGTATAATGGTTCAAACATATCCAAAATTTGACAAGGTGTACCTAATAGCCAAGTGTTGCATTAAATGCACAATACGTCAATGACTATTTAATTAAAGGAATGGATATTCGATGAATTTACAAGCAAAGGATTTACCAATGCACAATAAATTATACCCATAAACAATTTACATACCTAGAAAGTAAGTTACGATTTCTGGGTACAAAATACTTAAGTATCCTCTATATTGTTGAGTTCGGGCATAATAAATGCATTAGGGACCGGTGGCTCATCAAGCATGGAGAGGAATGCATGCAAATTGACAAGGCAACAATAATAATTTTGTTCAACTATTACTGAAATCTCATAGAGTGAATCAAAACATTAACATAAACAAACAACCATGAACTTGACAAATCTCTTAATGGCTCATAGCACCATGTAAAAGATGGCACTGAAATTGCAATGTTTTAACAATAGATGATGAATTGTACAACCATGGATTAAATGATTTAGGAGAGCATAACACAAAGGTGTGTATGGTATGTACAATCATGTATAGTTTTGCTGACCCCTATAGGGATTTCACATGGTTTAGGGGATGCACAGAACTTATTGGACAACTAAGATTAACATAAAATTAGCTCAACACGTAAGAGCATTTCTTAGAGGAGAGGGGTCTAGTCCAAGAAGAGAGAAAAATAAATCATTTTAGAAACCTCCTATGGAAGTATGGATTTGAGATGAAAATGATTAACCTTTGGTCCTGGAAATGCATCCTATAGTGGTAGCCATAATTTTACTATACTTTGTATTAGACAAGTAAAACCAATAATGTAATAAATCCACAAGTTTGATTACACATTATTCTCATTTACAATTCCACTATTCATTGGTAGCCATTAAAATTAGAACTTAACATACAAATTCATAGAGCCCAACCAAATAGCCATTAAACACCATAAGACAAACAAAGGTTATTTTATCTTGAAAACTCAAGTTGGAAAACTAGCTTTGAATGGTTATTCAATATCTATTTTGACAATCTATAGTTTATAATGTAGGTTGTAGTCTTACGCGACAACAATTTGCGTAGCTCCTCCTTTGCTTTCTCTCCCCTTGGCCAAAATATGTTGAAGAGTGAAAGTACAATAAGAAATAGGCACCACTAAGGTATTGTAAAGACCAACATGCTTGACCTTTCATTTCTCATATCTCAACTTTTTGTCTCCTATTATTTGTTTTCATTTTCATTTTTAGTTTTCAATTTCTTTTGACTCTTTTATGTTAATTTGCATTGTCTTTAATAAAGTATTTAACCTTCATAGATTGTCTAATTTTACTTTTAGGTACTTAGTCTTACAACCATTCAATTGTTTAGATCCATTTTGGATCACACCTTTACCATTGAGAGGATTTTTGGTCTCTAAAAGCTTAGAGGAAACCAATCTCAATTAAAGTGCTTCATCTCTACATTTTTGAAATGTCTATGATAGTCACTTCTACCTACAACTCTAAATTTGGCTTTGGCTTAGGCTTGTGGCTTTCTTCACTGCCTTAGGTTTTAGCTATGGCTCTAGATTTGATTTTTCGCTTGTGTATTCCTCTAATGTAGAAGTATACTTACTAATTCTCATCTCTAAGCAATCTCTAGATCCAAACTTTGCTATCAAAATTCATTCCCATCTCTCTTAAAACTTATAGATGGTCCATCTTAACAATGAATAAAGCCATGTCATGTTTGTTCTGTGAGATCCCAACAGTGACACTCTCATACAACAACCCCATGAAAAGAAGTGTACCATTTGTTCTTTTACTAAGATTAGTTGTTTTCTAAACCATAAACAGCTCTCTAGTGCTTGCACATCCTTGCCAGCAATTTGTCTTCACAAAAGTGCCTTTGTCAAAAGCATTTGCTTTTGGGGGTTTTGACATTTGAAAGGCTTTGAAGTGGGTTTGTTTCTTCATGATTTCAACACTTTCTGGTGGATGGATTTTTATCCAACGAATCCTACACATGTATGGTTTTGGGGTTTTTGAGATTTGAAACGCCATGAAGTGTGTTTGTTTCTTCATGATTTCAAGACTCTTTCGTGGATGGATTTTTATTTTTGGATTAGCTCACATAACACCAACATTCATGATTTAGTTTGACAACTTTTTAAGAATCTTATTGTGATGGGATTTTTATCCAACGAATCCTACACATGTATGGTTTTGGGGTTTTTGAGATTTGAAACGCCATGAAGTGTGTTTGTTTCTTCATGATTTCAAGACTCTTTCGTGGATGGATTTTTATTTTTGGATTAGCTCACATAACACCAACATTCATGATTTAGTTTGACAACTTTTTAAGAATCTTATTGTGATGGCAAATATGATTCTAAAAATCAACGCGTATTTCGTGTAGGTGAAGGTAACGCGGAAGTTCTATTTTCTAAAGGTGGAAGAGTTTGGTGTTCAATGCAATGGCCACCGGGAGGGAAGAATCATGAAATGTGAGGACTGGTCGAGCCAATCACAAGAGAGCGAAAGCAACGAGTGGTTGCATAGCTATTATTTATTGGTAGACAAATGAAAAAGCACATTAGTCCAATGTAATGAGCTATCAGGTGATGTGTCCCCCTTTGGATTTGCAAAGGATGAGCCGAAGAAGATGGAACCCACCCGTGACTAACCATTTGGGAGATTCACACAGTTGGCATTGGCGGAAGGGTCCGTCTCACCAACTAGAAAATTCGGAAGGAAACAATAAAACATAAGCCTTTATTGCATCTTCATTCAATTCTGTCATCGACGTCTCCTAGAGGTAAGCCGGTGAGTGTGTGCTTTTCTTGTCAGAGGGACAAACAACATGAGAGGCGCAGAGTGCGCCGATGCTAGTAAAGCCTCCCTGTTTGCCTGATTTTCTGCTTGATTCTCGATTCCCACCCTGCATGGGACGTGGGCAACCGACCAAAGGCTCGGTGTCCATCACGGATTCCTTGCTTTGCATTCTGATTGCTAGGGATATGGGAAGCTTGTTATGTGTGTATCTTATGGAGTGTAATAAAGTAGGGGTGGGAGCATTGTCTCCTTGTGGTACCCCTGAATCCGATAGGAAGCAATCCAAGCTTTAGACCATTATAGGGAGCTAGGATGAGTGTCTTGTTTGTCCGGCTTGGCCTCGGGGATGGAATTTCACTCGAAAATTGGTTTTCACCAGGTGATTGGTTGGTCAGAGATTATTAAAAGATTAAATTATTAATATATATATATTTTTTTTGTTGAAATTGTGAAGACTAGCAGGGAAGTGTGAAAACCGTTAAATTTGACGGAGTGTGAAAACCATCAAATTTGATAGATGATCTTGTTTTGAAATTCGAACCCGAATTCCTTCTGATGTATTGGTTATCGCCGAGAGATACAATTTTAGAATGTGTGTTGATCTTAGATGTATTGTGTGTAGGGAAGTGGTATCACTTTTGATCGATTCCAATTTATCCATGGTGTACCAAATATCTATACCGGGGGCTTTAAATGAATTTCTACCTCATCGCCTTAGCATCAATAAATTAATAAATCAGAGTATGGATTTTCATGTAGATTGATTTTATAAGTGTCGATATTGGAGTGGTTTTGTCTTTATTAATTCAATTTCTTTTCTAACATAACATTGTGTTGGCCCCCGAACAAATCCCTTTCTATTTTTTTGAAATGAAATGATCTCATGTAAATAGATTACTCCTGTTGATTTTTATATGGTTGATTGGATTGATAATGATGAAAAAAATCATTTTATTGTTTCAAATTGGGAAAGTTTGAAAGATCTTTTATCCTCAAAACTTATCGTGATTTCGATTATTTATTTTATTAAATGTTTTGAATTTCATGACCATAAGTATGAAATTCAAAACATGATTATGACGAGTTTTCCTATGCCTTTCAATACCATTAATGATTCCATGATATTCTTATGCTTCTATGCTCTAATGAATTAAGGGATCTAATTTAGTTCTTAGTTGTAGTCTCAATTATATATAAGGTGTTTATTTTTGTAATCATAAATGCTTTAACTTTATTCTTTTCTAAAAGTTGGAATGATTTTTCTATTTTTATATATCCCATGTTCATTTTTGCTTTTAAAAATACGAACACCCTAGTCATATAATCACGACTAACCTTTCGAATTGGATTTTTGCAATGAGTCAATGTTGTGGCAATTTAAATGTTGTGAGAAATGTGATGTATATGGTTTGATTCTAAGCAAGATGGTATATCATCTTTCTTAATCAAACTCGATTTTTGCCAATCTTTCGATCATGTCAAACTTAGAATGACAATCATGTCAACCATATATTGAACACTAAGGATTTTGTCACATTATTATGATCGAAATCTTTGAACGTAAGTGTCACACTTGGCAATTAATTTTTTTGATGGTTTTCATGAGTCATTTCTGGCGTTGTGACAATATTTGATTGTATGGTGGATTATGTGTCTAACACTTGGATTATAATAATAAGTGGGATCATCCCTCGAACTGCTTATGCTCATCATACAGTAAATCCTTCAATTACTCTAACCCTATGAACTCGATGATTGAAGTACAATGTCGTCTCATGCTAGTTTGATGCCTATTTTGGTGGTTATCACTAATTCCTTTGATATTTTCAGAGGGTATAAGAGTTTTTCGCTCTTTTACATTACCCAACCTTGTGTTTCTCTCCTCCGTGAGCAAATATACCTGTGTATTGATTTGTTTGACCTACTTAGGGTTCCTGTGGTGCAAATTGAACCTAAAGGGGCCTAAATCATAGAAGCCTATGATGAATACTTGTCTTTGTTTAATAAAGTTGGGTGGTGGGAATTTATTAGAGCTTTTCGTGGCCACAACATGGAAGGTGCTAGAGCTTTCGCTCGATCTTTTAATGACAAGATAGCTCAAGTTGGAGACATTGAAATCCGGTGAATGAGGCATTGATACCTCAGGCTACTCGCTTGCTAGTTGTGGGAGAAAGGTGGTCAAAAAATTGCCCCATAAAAAGCATACCCTAGAGAGAGTTCTTAGTGTCAAATAAATCGTCATTTAATCAAAAAAATATGCATGTGGCCCATCTAAAGGATAAATGACGTGATACATACCCTAGAGAGAGTTCTTAGTGTCAAATAAATCGCCATGTAATTAAAAGAATATGCATGTGGCTCATCTAAAGGATAAATGATGTGATATGGTTGTAATTGTTAGGCATTACATAACCTATGAAGGCTATTACGGTCTGGTTTTTTATTATCATTTTTGTTTACTTTTGGTTTTCCTCAGTCAAAACTCAATCTCCCCTATTATCTATACAAGAGTCTTACCAAAATGTCAAAGTTTTATGAACGAGGGTTTAAAAATCCCGATAGAAGTTTGTTCCATTATGGTTTAATCTAAATCGTAGTTGAATTTAGGTTGTCACAATTAGGAGACTCTTGGGATGGTTTTCTCCACTATAATAATTTTGATAAAAATTTTGGTTCAAGCCAAGAACGAAAAATGAATTCCTCGAAAGGTTGATGATACTTTGGGGGTTATTTATGTAAATGTTTCCAATATCAAGGCATCATCAATCTATCAGAACTTGACACCAAAAACCATTGATGAACAATCTGAGTTCAACCTAATGAATAGAACAACTGATGTCAATGAGTTTGTGGACCCAACCTTCTCTCACATTACTCACAATACAACCAAAATATTTAAAATTGGTCTTTGGGGTGAAGGTTCCAAACTTGTATCACCTGGAAAATGTAATCCCAAACTGAAATTAGCAATCTATCGTGTCAACAAAATCCCTCCACATAACCTTGCAGTTGAAATAATAGATCATGAGGAAAATCTAAGCAAACAAAATCGATCTAAAAGTAAGCGATTGGCACGAAAATTAGCTCGAGCTAACATGAATAAATCCAAAATGGTTTCGAGTTTTGTAGTTCCTATTGAAGTTGTTATTGTAGAAGAAACCAAACTTGAAGAGAAAAATCCTAAGTCTAAATCTGGTGGGGATTTTGGTTGTGACTCTGATTTCAACTAGTTTGTTGATATCAAGACTAGGTTTAAGGATGATTTCATATGTCGTGTTTCTTCCTCAAATGGCTATGAACATGAACAATATTTAGATAGATTCTTGATGAGTTGGTTTTCAATGGAAAAGTATAATGTTTTAGTATGAGTCCTCAAGTATAAAATTGTTGAGTTACAACTTGAAAATCAACGATTGAAGATCCAAAAACAATCCATGGTTGAAGAACAGGAGAAGCAAGTCACAAAATTGAACAAAAAGCTCCAGTTGGCTGAAAAACAAGTGATTATTAAACCCTTTGGATTCAATGTCATTATTACTTCAAATTTGTAGAATCTTGTCAATGCCAAATAATTAATGTCTAGTTTATTTTCTTTTAAGTTTGTTTGAAGTTTTGATATCTTTTTTGAAGTAGGAGTACGTATTTGATTTTTTTTTTTATTTGTTTAATTTACAATAGCTATAGAATCAAAGATTCTGTAGCCACTCTTTTAAAAGATATAAGTTATTAATTTAATTTGTTTTATATTTTACAAGTGTCCATTAATAGATATGCAGTTGAGCTATGGTTTCCAAATATGCCAAATCCAATCCATGCAATTAGTATGTCTTGATGTGACAAACTCTTTTGTTACATTCAATTGTTAGAATTTGTTTAATTTGAAGAAACTTTGATACGATTTATAAGATCAAATTTATTGGGTAAACAATACCTTCCTAATTTTGGGGAAACTTTGTCTCTAATGTTTTACACATTAGTTATTTAGTATGATTTGTATTATCATAACTCTATAAAGTATAAATAGAGTATGAAAGACAAGTGAAAGAGGGGACATAAAGGATGAAACTTTCATGAATGAAGCCAATGAAATGTTGTGCTTAACCATACTTCTATAAGTTTTGTGTTTGAATGTCTTTAATGCAAAACCATAGTTGTTTATCTTTTTAAATGTCCATTGTCATATATTATTCATCTGATAATTCTTTGACTGTGTTTCAAGAGTCTAATGGATTTTATATTACTATTATATTCCTAAACTGTGTATCATGGATTAATGATTGGATTTTAATTCATCTTTCTTATCTTTGTTAATTCTCTTTGCTAGAATATAGATTATATTAGTTCCTGAGGTTGTTTCTTACTTGAGTTAGTTTAAGTCTTTGTAATATGTACATTATAATTCACAAAATGACTTTTATAAGTTAAAATTGTCACATATACATTTCTGATGAGAATAGAATTAACATTGTGATTGTTTTGCTTTTTGGATCTTATGTCGTAGTATTTTATTTCTATGAATTAGATGTCTCTGGTTCACAGTGTTGGAAGTAATGCTTCCATGTCATGTGTAGTTGTCATGATGACTCAAGAGGAGTGATTATAGAAGCTGTTGTTTCCTATGTATGAGTTGTAGTCATCATTTAGATGCGTGGAAGTCAAATTTTTATGTCCTATATATGTGTAATTGTTGTGATCAAGAAAAATATCACAGTGCGTTTGGTGTAGTGTGTTTAATCACTCTCTCGCTCTGTAATTTCTAACATGGTATCAAAGCTGGCTCAACCCTGAGTCTCTCATGAGAGGGGCTGAGATCATGCAATTTTAGCCATGATACTCCTTTATACGCAGATTAGTTTAATATAGAGTTTGATTTATTATTTGTGTGAATATTTGATTTGTGTGTAGATTGTGGATAGTTGCATGCAAATGAGAATTGTGAATACCCAGTGTTGTTGTTGTTGTTGTGTGAAGTTCCATTATGGACAAGTCTTTGTAAAAGAAGAGGAGATCTTCTTGTGAAGAAGTCGGATCAACATCGATTTGGTTTGATCTAGTGTGGATCTACAATTTAGAGCAATGTTTACATGTTTTAAATGGTGGTTCTCAAGATTATCAGATGGTGTAAGATGTACAACTACGACATGTAGGTGGAACGTTGACATTTCTCATTCTAGATCTGAACTAATAGAATAATGTGGTATTGTTTATCCAGAGATCAAGATCCAAACACTGCAGATCTGATGGCAAATACCAATATGCAAAGTTATTATTATTATATTTGATCTGATCTACATAGATCAATAAAGAGTAGTCATTGATTTTGTCTCTATATGTTTTGGTGGTTGGTGTTTGTGTTTTTATTGGTTATAAAAAGGGTTGGTGGTTCTTAAACTAGAAGCTTCGGTGTTCGAAACATCAATTCTTGTGTGTTAGCAAGGTGAAGTTGTTTCATCAACTTTTGAACACATTCAATATCCATACTCCATCCTAGCAACTAACGGATAGCTGAAAGCGAAATATCTGACATATGTTGGTTAGTCCATAGGATGGTTCATTACTTGACGACTCTTATAGCAGAAGCCCCGATGAGTTGAGGTGTCAATATTGTTGATCTTGCAAAGTTCATCAACGATGGTAAGAGGCAATTACCTTTTAAATGGAGGTCAAGTGACAACTCAAAGATGTAATGGTGAAAGAGCGGTGTTTGCAAGATTCCATAGTGGATGTGAGTGTTGATGAAGACTAGTCAAACATAGATTATCCTTCTTGTTGTAATATTTTTTTTTCATGTTTGCATGTAAGCATTAAGGGAGGGTGTTGGAAGTAATGCTTCCATGTCATGTGTAGTTGTCATTATGACTCACGAGGAGTCAATTTAGAAGTTGTTGTTTCCTATGTATGAGTTGTAGTCATGATCTAGATGCGTGGAAGTCAAAGATTTTTGTCCTATATATGTGTAACTGTTATGATCAATAAAAATATCACAATGTTTGGTGTTGTGTGTTTAATCGCTCTGGCTCTCTAATTTCTAACAACATTTAATGAATGATCATTCTATTAATGCAAAAGTGAATTCAATCATTTAATTTGTTTTATCTTTTTACCAAAATAAGTTATTTTTATTTGTTTTATTTGTAATTTTTAGTGTGAATTGATTAAAATAATTTGAAACTTATTGTTTAGAGAATCGACAAGTTAGCAATTATCTACCTTGTTGCCTCTTATTTTCTGTTCACATTTGAAATTGTTTTTGTTTTATAGCTTTGAAATTATTCTAGTTTCTCACTTGGAATTTAAACTTCTTCCTAAATTCTCTTATACCTTATATTAAATATCACTCCTAACCGATTAAGATCTACTTGGTGATTCTATAATCTGTATAATTATATATAATAGTTTATTTCTTATAGGTTGTAATATTAATATAAGACCCTTAGAAGATCTTTTAACGCTTTCTTTTTTCTGGGGGGGGAGGAATTCTTTGGCTACTCATCAGGAACAACCGTACCAAATAATTTGGGTTAGATTTAAAAAACCTTGAACTAGACTAGATTGTTTCTCTTGTTAACCTATAATTAATTATATATGTCAACACACTAACATGACATAAATTAAAAAAATAATATGTGCCATAGAACAATAAAAAAAATATATAGATTAGATATATATCGTAAGATTCTCTTAAATATAAAGTAATGAACGTTGAGTATTTGACATGTATATGTACCTAAGAATAGAACCATGAATGATACATAGGAAGTGTAATATAACGTGATACTGACATGATATATAAATTAGAAAAACATTAGGGGAGAGATACCTAATGTTGTGCAGGGACCAGTAATAGATATAGTACTAGTCCCACCAAACCACCATAAATTGAGACTTTTGAAACCAATATTTAAACAAAAATAAATAACATTAAGTATAAATAAGTATCAATTTATGTCCAAAATTTCCCCGCACATTGACTCGGCCCACAACTGTCCATAAATAGTATCTTACTACTTAAGACTGCAAACCATATTGACCCAACTAGAAAATAGCTAAAACCATAAAGGATTCCAAAATGGTCTATTCCAGAAGTACAAAGTAGCAGTCACTTCAACCCCCACTCATCAGAACTGCAGCTTTGCATCCCAAATAAATATCCATACCCGCACATAATAAAAGGGAATGTATGTCAGCCATAACTGTTGTGTTGTTCAACAACTAAACACCCTATGTTCAATAAATGACACCCAACCCAATAACATTTAAACCCACTTTGTTCAATAAATGACACCCAGACCCGATAACTGCAATAAATGACACCCAACTCACTCTATTTCTCATTAAAATAGATCAAAGCACATGGATCAACAAATAACCAATTCCCAACCATTAGATCACATCAAATTAAATCCAGACCACACATTCAAAATGAAGCCATTGCAATCCATGTGCATCCATGTCCACCAATTAAATTCAAGTGCCAAAAACTATAAAAGAAGTCCACCCATTGTTGAAGTTGCATCTTATGCTTTCAAACTATTCAACAAACTTGAAGACAACATCACAAAATAGTTGCCAATATATCTAGGTTAGTTATATCAATTACAACTCATTCTTCTTACAGTTCTGTTTTCATTGTTTTCATTTATCAGATTTCTTACATGATCTGTTTGGGCATAACTGCTAAAAGGATAGCTGGATGGTTTCACAAACAGCCATTGAAACTCATTCTTCTTACAATTTTGTTTTCATTGTTTTCATTTATCAGAGTTCTTACATGATCTGTCTGGCCATAACTGCTAAAAGGATAGCTGGATGGTTTCACAAACAACGATTGAATAAAAAGTAGGTTCTAAATACAACTATTTAGAAAAGTTAAAACCATTCCTTAAAATAAAATAAAATGAATGCCTTCAACATACCTAATTTTTTCAGTTCAATTTTCTAAAACGTTTTATGACTGATAAGTCCATTCCAAGGCTGATCACCGTTGCAAGTTGTTCCCAACATAGAATTTATGCCTAGCCTTACTATGATTATGACAGGCATATCACTCTTCTGGAGCATATGACCCTATTTTGTTTGAGTTTCTAAACTAATTACTATGACTAGAATGGTGGTAATGGATTGCAATGGAGAAGTTGCAGTACTGAGACATTTTTGGCAATGCCAAAAAAAAAAAAAAAATGGAAAATGACATTTGAAACAAAATATATGTGCACATTTCACTTGCTTATGCCTTAGCTAGTTCCTATCCTTACATTAAGGAAGCAGTCATGGAAATGCATCCTTATAAGCCCAACTTGCTATAACGGAATTCTGAGCAAAAGCCTCAGAAATTGTTTGCTGAATAATGCCTTCGACTGCACTACAACTTCTATCATAGAATCCTACTTGAAGCCCATTAGCAGATATCCATATAAAGGTTGCTAAACTGATGAACAAGCAAGAAATTGAGAGACTACGAAGTAATTTGCAATGAGAGACTACGAAGTAATGCAATTCAATTTCCTATAACATACATGTTGATAATTTCCTGTAATAAAGCAGAAGTATTTTTGCCTTGTATGAAAGCATAATTTACAAATATTCTAATGTCTAAATGCATGCAATAATTTTACAGGTTGTTGCATCTATGGCAAAAGGAAGTTATACTGCTCATACAAGGAGAAGTGGCAGGAGAGTGACAAGGGGTGCGTAGCTGCGATGCACATCGTCTGATGAGGACATGATAGTTGATGTCAATGCCAACAATGCACCAGGGAACATTGTTGAGGATGACCATGTGACAGCAGCTGATGTTAACACACCATCAGCCACAGAACCACCATCAACAACAGTCCAAGGAGAAAGCTCAACTAAAAAGATCAGTGCTATAAGAGGATGGACAAAAGAACAAATGTTAGTTGCAATTGACGACATAGAGTTTAATGGATACTCAGTTCGGGCATTTGCAAAAAACCATGGTATTCCTCCCTTATCAATACATTATTAGATAAATGGACTGACTCATACAAGACGTAGAGGGCCTCTTACAATTATGACTAAGGAGGAGGAGGCCGAGGTGGTTGAGTGGTGTAAAGAGATGGCCCAATTGGGACATGGGCTAGAGTTGATACAACTCAAATCAACAATTGCTCAAATCTGTCAAGGGAGGCCAAACCCATTCAAAGATGGGTTTCCTAGTAAATCATGGTGGTTTGGGTTTAAAAAAAGGCATCTAGAACTTGTATCGCGTACTGCTGAGGGCCTTGACAGAGACAGAGCGTTAAATTTGTGCCTTGCAGTTGTGCAAAAGTTATATGACACACTTTCTAGTGCTTACGATAAACATTCTTATGGAGCAGACCATAGATGGAACTGTGATGAAACAGGTTTACAGGCAGGGAGGAATTGTGGCATGTAGGTAATTTCCAAGAGAGGGAGCCGAAATTTGCTAAATATTTTGCCTAAGAGAAAGGAGTGGATAACTATTTTATGTTGTGTCAATGCAATTGGTACTTCAATCCCAGGATTTTATCTATTCAAAGGTAAA
>APFE031517179.1:21834-39332 GCA_000404065.3 Pinus taeda
CAGGATTTTATCTATTCAAAGGTAAAAATCAACTGAAAAACTATATACAGAACTGTGAACCAGGTGCATGCATGGCTGCACATCCCCATGCATGGATGACTAAAGAATTGTTTCTAAGTTGGATTTTTCACTTCGCTGCATCGGTACCAGGTGGCGTCTCGCCTAATAACATAAATATATTGATATTAGATGGTTGTGGGAGCCACATGGTTGTACAAACAATTGAGGAAGCAAACAATTTAGGCATCGACCTATTGACATTGCTTGCTCATACCACTCACAGACTGCAACCCCTTGATGTTAGTGTGTTTGGCCCTTTCAAGAACTATTTCAAGTTGGAGTGCGCTGCATGGATGGCAAAGAATCCGGGGGTTGAGGTGAAAAGGTTCGAGCTAGCAGAGCTTGCAAGTAAAGCTTTTAAAGGGCTTTGACACCATCAAATATCAAGGTCGGCTTTAGGAGGACAAGAATCTGATCACTGAACTATGATGCTCTTATGCATGATATTGGTTGTAGCCAAGCATTTCATGTGGATGGTCAGGAAGAAGGGAATGCCCAAACAGGTGTTGAAGTGCAAGAAGTAGATGACCAAGATGATGTTGTTGTAGCTGGTAATATGAATTCCCTATCTTAAGGACACTTATATGCTGAAGATGATGAAACTGTATGTGAAACACAATATAACCATGAACAAATTCGCAATAACATGGAGATCGTTCCACCAACTCAAAAACATGAAATTCATGTTGCTGATATTGTTAATGACATTGTTGAACATGCAGTTGACAATGACCAACTGACATTGATAAGCCAAGTAACCCCACCTTCATGGCTAGCAGAAGCAATGATCAATATGAATGCACATAGTGTCTCAACAACCAATGAAGAAAGCATGAACATGCCCTCACAACCAGCAGAATTGAACAATGAAATTGTTCATTTTTTTGTGGAGAATAGATCAATGGAAGAAGATGAAGGACATAATGAGGCATCAAATGAAGATAATGATATAGTTCAATCAGTTCCAATAGATACTGAAAGGTAAGTACCAAGCAATGACATGCAGGTGGGAGGGGTGGAGAAGACACTTGGACGGTTCCTAAAGCTACCAATAGAGAGAATATCAATGAAAAAAAAGCAAGGTGCACCGGGTACTCTTCGTCTAGGCCGAAGCTCACAGTTACTCACCTCAGAGGACTATATAAACCTGTTAGTCGAGTCTGAAAAAAAAAAAGAAATTTGAGATGCAAGAATTAAAACAGAAAAAGAAGGATCTAGTCAAGGAGAAGAAGGTAGCAAGGATTATTGCAGCGCAACATCGAGTAGATGAAAGGATTGAAAGAGATAAAGCAAGGCAAGTTAAGGACCAACAAAAGCAAATGGCAAGACAGGAAAAGGAAAAACGAAATGCACAACAAATGCTTGAAAAGGAACAAGGGATGATCAATGATACAAGAATCGCTGATGAAACCAGGATTATTTCAAACTCATAGTACTCCATTGCAGATAATACACCATTATTATAAGATCTCATAAACATTCAAGTGCCTCACTATCAAACTGAGGGTTTACCCACTTGCCTTGTTCCTACCAAAGTTGGTGTCAATTCTCTGTATGCTCATTACACACCTCCACTTAATGCAGGGGTCAATAGTGCAAATGTGAGGTATGGGTATTCAGTACCTCCATGGTTGGAAGCTGCAAATTGTAATCAATCATATGGCAACAATCAACCATTTCCCAATCAACCCTTAGCTAGTAGGCCAACCTACCTGGCTCAAGAAGGTAACTCGGGGAGTTTTGGCACTCAAGATTCTCAGGGCCATAAAGAATAGGGGTGTCATACGTTTTTGGTTCTAACCACATTATGATGTGGATTTTGGATGGATTGTATCTTTTTCTTGTCACAGAAACATTTTGGCTCACAACCTAGTAGTGATTTCTTGTGGCAACCTAACTGTGTATGTTGAAAAGAAATTTTCAATGGAATATGTCTTTCTGTAAAATATTAATTATGATAAAACTATTTCTATAAGTTATTCTGTGAACTTTGTGTGGCTAGCATAGAGGAATAAAGGAAGGAAACATATAAGTATTGAAAAATAGTTTCCTTCATTGTTGGTTAATTAGTTATACTCGAAGCGGCTGGGTTAAACTTTGTAACCGTGGTTGTGTTGAAATAAAGTTTCTAGAACTAAATTAAGTTGCTGCAGATTAGCAAAACTATTTATGGCTTCTATTAAACTCGAACTGAAAACTATTATTTTAGTGGTTGTAGCTAAAAGAGAAAAGGAAATTAATGAAAGAGGAATCCATGAGTAAATTTGTGAGAGAACTGGGGTTAGTTTCCAGGCCAAGTCGATAGGGTCAACAGGTTAGAACCGATCCCCGTCTCCTTGAAGGCTCATTCAAGAGGATAGAGCCTTTAAGAGGATAACTATTGTCCGGGAAATCTCAGTCAAGCACTTCAAGATTATTGATAACTGATAGACCATGTTCCACTGAAATAGACCTTGGTAAAATCCCATCAGTTGCAGTAACCAAGATTCATAACAAAATAATCATTGGTCTATTGATATCGTAAGGAATTCAATAATAACATTCCATTCCAACTCTGGACAAGAGATAATGGCCAAAGGCTTTTCTAACTACAAATCAAAAATATATTTATAGTTAGATGAAGAGGTAATCATTAAAGAACCTTAGTGACTTGGGAAAAATGCATGTATAACATGAATAACTAGTACAATTTAAGAATTAAATGAATGCTAACATTTAAAAAATTGGGCCGAGTTCGACAGGGCGCAATACTCCTTGCATAAATTAATAGATATCCAGTAACCCTAAAATATGTATGCTCGGCCCTTAGCTTTGGATGTTTAAACTTCAGTACTCAAATACTAGACCAACCATAAGTCTAGGAAGATTGTAATTGTAGTGTTTCATGCTGAACCTTTTCCACTAGGAATACGATAAAAGAAAGTAGCTAAACACAGTTCTTTACAAGAATAAACTTAGAATAGCAGCATAGAAGTAATTATGGATCCATACGAATGACCCATTGGTGGGTATTATAACAGAATCAACAAATGAACCTACTTTAGCTACAAAGAATACAATGCAGAATGTTGGGAATGTTCTTTTATAAAATTATAGTAATAAGGGACAATGAAAAGGGATTTCAAGGGTGGGTCTTATAATAGAATCAACAAATGAACCTACTTTAGCTACAAAGAATGCAATGCAGAATGTTGGGAATGTTCTTTTATAAAATTGCAGTAATAAGGGACAGTGAAAAGGGATTTTCCCCTTAAAAGGAACTCCCCATTACCTGGACCATTTATCAGTGATTACAAAATGGATTGTGAAGGAAGGTTGTAACTAGAAATATACACAGTAATCATCCAATCCTAGGACTAGCAAACCTGCATATCGAGGCATTCATCTAACCGTAAGGACCTCAACAGAGAAGCAGGGGAGGCGTTGTTCAGAGAATAATTTGGTTGGAAATTCCCATAAAGTTGATGGTCATCAAGAACGTGTAACATGCAAAAAGGAAATCTAGAAAAGGTTGCCATTGAAGGGGTATAAGAGACAGTAATCACTAAAAACTGAACACCATTGCTACACATGTATCCATAAAGCAACCATTCTTCATGATCCCCTTCAACCTGATGTACAACCTAAAGCAATCACCATGAAAGACTCTGGATGTAGGGTTTCGAGGGTTTGTTTGGGGTCATTGCTGCGATGTTCCATTTTCCCTTTGTCTTTCTGCTTGGGGCCGGTTGTTGGGCGAAGCCCTCCACCTAAGATGGCGCGGGACGGCCCTAGACAACAGCGAATAAGCATGATAACAACGAAAATTTCACAAATACTAGCATGAAAAGCCATAAACAACGTCAAAATATCCACAAAAAAGGGATGACATCCCTGTGACCCTAAACCCTCAAAACCTGCCATAAAAAGTTTACAAAAAATTCAAATAGAGTTGTTTGTGTTGAAAAACACAGAGAAATTGCTGATAGGATTAAAATCCTACCAGATAGAGGCCATGGATGGTCGTCGACCTTCTCCGGAGCTCGCCAGACCTTCTCCACACCTGCAACGACCTTTTCCACACCTGCAACGAGAAGGAAAAGCCATTAGACAATAGAAAACAACAAAAAAAACCAGCACAGAACAACAAATTAAGCAATTACCTCTTAAAAAAGACCTTCGACCTCGAACTCGGTAAAACTGCAATCGGCTCCTCCCCAAACAACAAAAACTGCGAATAAGACCACCACTAAAGAAACCCTAAACAACCGGCGGTCCAGAACGACCAACAAATCCAGGCGGAAAACCACAAGAAAACCAGAAGCGATGTTCCAACCATAAACCCTAAACCTCGAACAAACATGGACATCAGCACCTGCATACTAGACGAAGCGCACAGGTTCTGGGGCCGTCCCGCGCCATCTTCAGTAGAGGGCTTCACCCAACAACTGGCCCCGAGCAGAAAGACAAAGGAAAAATGGAACATCGCAGCAATGACCCCAAACAAATGGAGGAAATGGTGCAGAAACTGGTTCTAAGTACATGACACGATGCCCAACACATGAACCTCCACAGTGGACAGGTGTCATATCGCCTTCACAAGTGTTTACATGGCGTTTAGCGACGTGGCAGGGAGGGTGCACAGGTAATGGCGGCCCTCCCCTATATACAATAAAATAAAAATTTAAAAAATTGATATTGTACAAATTAAGTATGTGCAACAATATTATTTAATGAATGAGGAAATGAGGAATATAATAACATAAATTATAATAAATAATATAAATATATAATATATTGAGAATATACACCTTATCCGAGACGGTGTAATTTGAATGTTCAAACTTCGTCATATAATATTACTTTGTTTATTAAGAAACAGAGTAATGAATCATGTACAAGATGATAGGTACTATACTAATTATACAAAATGGTATATTTATTGAGAATATACACCTTATGGTATGGTGTAATTTGAATTTTCAGACTTTGTTATATAATACGATTGATTTTGTTTATTGTTTTTAGATTATTTTAATTATAAATACGTGGAGCTAGGAAATAAGTTTGTATAATTTAAATATTTTAAAAGGGTTAAATTTATTTATGCATATTATAATGAAAAATGGCACTATAATTGTATTACAAAATTTTAATTAAAATTTATAAAAATTAAAATGCTTAACTTTAACGTCTATACGATATTATTTTTTTCATTTGTTTTAATGACATATATATTATTATTATTATTTTTTTTTTTCGAAAGGTGGAAAAACCTATCAAACTCAGGTGTCAACCCAACAATGAGGACAGCCATCTCTGGCTGCTATCCGCGAATGTCGGTTTGACTCATCACTGTTATCAAGGAAAACCACGCCCCCTGGAATAACCCGCTAGTGGTCCGTAAGGGAGCAGGCTTTCACTTCTGCCAGATGCCTCTGGGTCTTGGGCCGTTAACCTGTTTCCTTACGTCCGAGGAAGACGACCTCTTAGCCAAGCAGAAGTAGTTTTACGACATACTCCAGGCCGAATGACATATATATTATTAATATTAAAGATAAATATTTTTTTTATATGAATTATTATATATATAATATATATAATATTAAAATAAATAAAATTATTATTATTATATATATAATTAATAAATTAAATATAATAAAAAGGATTTTCTGGATTATGAATTTGATGATATATAAGTTTATGTTTTTGTGATCCGAGCTATAAGTTTTTTATTTTTTCTAAAATATTGTATTTAAATTTTTTTTGAGTTCTAAGAGTTATTCGTGATTTTAATTATGAATCATTTAATTTAATTTTTGTTTGTTTTTTTTTTTGAGATTTAATAAACAATTACATGGAGTTCCATTTATCCATTTGAACTATAGTGACCAAAATTAGTGATTATTGAATTGAATTTAAAATCCTTG
This sequence comes from Pinus taeda, assembly GCA_000404065.3. NCBI lineage: Eukaryota > Viridiplantae > Streptophyta > Pinopsida > Pinales > Pinaceae > Pinus > Pinus taeda. The sequence continues at coordinate 27,804 of APFE031517179.1, forward strand.
AATTTATTAAAATAATGTTTTATTATTTATCTGGTTTGGATTTCTATTTATATATAATATTTATTAGACATTATTATGGTTTTTATTGGGCGTAAGAAATTTTAGTATAAGATAAGAGAGAGATAAAAATTAAATTTAGTGTATCAAGTTGGAAAATATCAAAGAGATTTATGAAGAAAAAGAGTCTATAAAAAAGAAAATTATTTTCGCATTAGAGAAACACTTTTAAAATTGATAGTGAGAATAAGTCTAATGATATATCTCAATTACAATGCTTTATAGATCTAAAAATATTAAAAAAAGGAAATAATTAGAGTGACATAGAAACTCTAAACCATCTATATTTAAATAGTTGTTGGCACAAATCAAACAGAACACCTATCCTCTAATCCATAATAGGGGAGTATATGGAAACATAACACTTCTTAATGTATCTAACATGTTTGATGAATCTATAGTTAAAGAGTTAAAGTGTTTTTGGAAATTGATTATGTGAATTAAAGGTAAGCCTTGTAAATTTTAGTGAGAATGTTTTTGTTTATATTTATTCACAAAACTCTTAAGTATTTATTAAAAATGTGTATAAAGTTGTACAATGCTGATGACTTAATGATTAATAATATGTGTCTCTTTTTTAAAGGTTATAAGTTTAAGGCTAATGAAAGTTTCTCATTATTATGAGGTTCAAGAGATAAGTGTTCTTGCTCAATCACAAATTCCTATCAATATTCACTTCAAAAGATTCTATCAATATTGACTTAAAAATTTGCAATGCTAATTTTACACAATTTTAAAACACAGTTTAATCAATATACATATAACTAGCACAACCATATAATTCAATGAGTTTTAAAAACATATAAGCATCAACACATGATACACATCAATACACTGACCCCATGATACATCTCATATGAGTTAAAAATATATACATCTAAACAAAAACATGTAATAATATTATTAATCATGTAGATTTACCCCACTTTACTATGGAGATTAATTTGTAAATAACCATTGTTACGATACCATGAGTCAATACCATGGCTTATCAATACCACATGCTTAACATGAAACATGTTGAGATGACATTTTCTTTAATTAATTAATTTGAAATCAACCAATTAAAATGACATAACTAATTTAGACATAAATCTTAATCCTTGATTTGTGAAAGCCATTAAAAACACTCAACCTTAAAATATTTCTAATAAATTTTTATAATTAAATTAAAACTCTAAATACCTTTTTTAAAATTAAGACACCTTATACCTAATCATTTCCTTGAATCCCAAAATAAAACTTTACATTTAGACCCAGTGAAATGGAGGCTTATCTGACACTCTTGGCAACCAATGTTGACTCATTTTATAATCACTAATAACCTCTGAAATTTCAAAACTGTACTACTGGACAGTGAATTACCTGGAAAAAGAAAACCAGCGCCCCAAAAGAGAAAAAATCACCCCAAACTTCAAAAAACTATCCAGAAGTGTTAGGTCTAACCACGAATTCATGGACTCCGTCGGTTTTAGGTAATCCCCGGGAATCCAGAATGATGTCGACGCATGTGGCTCGGCACTAAATCTTGATACCGCCATCACGTCACCAACATTGTATGGGTCACCCTTCCCTTCAATTATGGGCGGTCCAACTGTGACCGTGGGAGAGTGCAGACGATAAGAAAATGGTGGGCCGGGCAGCGGGACCCGGACCCAGACGGTCGGGCCCCTCTGCCTCTGCAACGACAAGGGGTGCGTAATAATCACGCCGTCCGTGTTGTAGACGGATGGGTTGATTTAACTGATACGGTCTACCCATACCGGACCCCACCATCCATCTCAGTACTTGCGTCCAAAAGTGATTAAAAAGCGGGAGATGTGTAGCTTTACGAGACCCACTTTCGATATTTTTTAATGGTGGAGATACAGAGTCACGCCTCCTGTACATCTCGCCGTCGGCAGCGGGGTTTCCTATCTGACCAACCACCTGCCTTGTCTTGAATGATTCTGCTACTACCCGGGTCTCCTGTCTTTTCCTTTACTTCTGCCTCTCAATTCATATAAAAAACCCTTCCACTCCTCCATTCCTCATGCCATAAGCCATGTCTGCTACTTAGGTATTTGTAAAGTTAATCTATCGTGGGTGTACATTTATGACTTAGCCGTTTTGGGGGATTTTGCATATAAGGGCTTCAGGCTGCTTCTAGCTTTCTATCTCTGGTTTTGAAGGCCTTGCAGTTTACTGTATTGGGATTATGGATAGAAAACGTGGGCGGGAGGAGAATGATGAGCTTAGCTCTTGTGATGTATCAGAGGCCAAGCGTTTCAATGGCCTAACAGCTCAAGGTGAGGAGCTACTCCACCTGTTGGAGGACATGGATCCCAATGATGAAAAAAGTCTGGAGGATTCTGAAGGGCTTGTTGAAGGGGTCATTAGAAGCCTAGAAGAGGAGATTGGGGTCCATCCCTCTTGTAGCACCAATAGTTTGGATGAGAATATTGAGTTAGAGGATTTTCTATTAGCTGGTAATAGTTTGGATACCAATGTTGAGCTCGGCTATTTGTTGGAGGCATCTGATGATGAGCTTGGCATTCCTCCCACACTGACTGGGGTTCCAGAGGATCAAAGTTCATCTGAAGAAAGCTGTGCTGATATCTTAGATAGCCCTGCTGTTGAAAACGAGTATTATGGTGATTTGTGGCAATTTGAGGATGAGGTCCCTGGTTATGACATGTTGGGGTTTGGGTATGGTTTTGATGTGAGTAGATTCAATGACACAGAGGGAAAGGACTTTGTAGTCAATAATGGTATGCTGTTTGAGCATTCTGATGTAGACCAACCTAGGAGACAAGAGGCAACCTGTGGAATATGAAGAAACTGAATGAATGTATAGTTTGTGCTTCTGTCACAAACGAAGACTACTTGTATCATATAGCTCCAGTTGCCTCTTAAAGATAAAAATTATTTATAAAATTTGTCTCTGCAAATATGGTTTCTAGAGTAGATTCTTATTTTCTTTCAATATTTTGTGAAACAATCCATGGTTGTCTGTTTGAAGGGGTTTAACAGGTTAACCCATCCCCACAGGGCATCTATCCATATAAGTGTGGGACTGTAGAGATGATTGCGCAAGCTTTAACTTTATGTGTTTTTATATTACCATTTGGGATCACAGTGCAATGTTTTCCTATTTAAGAACGCCCTTGCTACCACTGTTTGTTGTCAAGCGTGAGATTGGGTTGAGTCCACTATTCAATGTTAATTGATAGAGTAATCCTCAAGTAAATCTCATAAAAAATAAAAGTTGTTCTCCCTCATTACTGTAAATAAAAAATAATACAATTCTTGCATGTAAAATTTATACCAAATTTGTTACATTAAATATGGAAAGTCTAGGGTCAGCAAGACTACCATTTATGGGGTATACATCTCCATTTGAGCACTTCCCCACTTCTGATGACTGATTATTCATTGCAACTAAATCCAATGCCTACATGAACATTCGCATGGGAAATGGGATTAGAGTTTGAAGGTGGGTTAACGAATTAATGGCTTAGACCAAGTGTCCATACCCTTTTTTTTAGGAGTGCTTGGCTTATCAAAATGTCTACATAACTATTAAATATATATATTTTTATGGGTATTTGACTTATTTAAATATGTGCATTAACATTATATTATTATATATATATATTATATTATTTTAAAATATTTATGAGTATTAGTTATTAAATATTGCATAATTAAATATATTTTATTTAGACATATTTTTATGGTTATTTTGGTTATTTGAAATTTTATGGGTATTTGCTTATCTAAATATATGTATGGCTTATTTAAATATTTGCATAAACTTTATATATATATATATATATATATATTATTATATGAGAAATAAGACTTGGGTTTGAAGGTTGGTTAAAGAACTAATAATGTTAGCCAAGTTTTCTTGAATTTAATGGCTTTTGCTTGGTTTGTTGTTGTCTTTAGGGTTGTTTTGTTTAAACTATATGCAACTAGAACTTGAGAGATATTTTTTCCAAATTTGAAGTGTCTTATGGAATAGTTTATTTTTCTCATATGTAATTGTCAAGTTTAACCTTTTCCCATGAGGTTTTAACTTGATATTCAATGGATATTAAACTTGACACAAAACAACTTGTCTACATCTCATGAGAATCCTTTATTGCTTTTATTTTATTTTTATTTTTTATTTTTTGGAGGAAAGAAAAATCGATTGGTTTTTGTAGAGAAATTGGTTACATATGATTGATATAAGCCAGATCCATGGTGGTTTAAAAAAATATTACATCATTATCAGAATTTGGTATGCGTCCCAAAATGTATCTAAAGTAAAAAAAAATCAGCATATACTAACCACTTTAAAAAACATTGGTTAAAGTTTTACTCCATGCATGGAGGCAAACTATCAACAACATATAAAAAACTTAAGTAAATGGTATCTTCCCAGTTTTATGAAGTCTGCCAAAACAGAAAGCAGAGAAATAGATCACTCGATGGCTATATTTATGACCATGAGCAATACTGTTTTGTTCTTGATATATATGGGAAAATGAAACCCAATTGATAAGTGCAGTCAACATTTTGATTATGTGCATCTAGTTGATAAGCCTAGAAGGTTCAAAAGAGGACTTCTCATTCACCCAATTCATAGCAGCTTTGGAGTCTTTGAAAACATTCAATGTCCCAATTGATAGCCATCTAGGGCAAAATAATAGGCCCAATAGAGCAATGAACTTTGCTCGTGTGTTTGTCCCTGCACTGCTATTCCAACTAAAACGATAATAAATATTCGGTTTTATGACAATATATACTTCACTGCCGCATATATCTAGATGTGTTGCCCAATCAAAAAATCCAACTTGATAACTGTCTCAAAAGTTTTTTGGATGAATGCATTGTTGAACACCCTTTTGTGTCAAAGATCCATATTCATTGAAGTATGCATATATATTGGTGCAATTTCTATTTATGTCATAAGGAATATTTTAAAAAATGTATGCATCCATGCATCTCCAGATACCCAAAAAAATATAGAAAGGAAATGTTCTAACTTATATCCTGTCTTCCAAGTTAAGAGACATTCTTCAATACATATATAATCCCAAATCACATTGATGTTTAAACTTTGTAATACACATATCTAAATGGCCACGACATACAAGAACTTGAGAAATAATTGAATGACATTTTCATTTTCTCTCCGACACATTATACATATTCCCAGACCCATGAAGGCCCACCTGCACAAATTCTCCCATGTTAGAATCTTGTTTTGCCAAACCAACAATCTGAAAAATTTGAGTTTCAAGGGCATATTCCATGACCAAATTTTCCAGAACCACCGTCTATCTATTGCACCCTGTTGAGCAAGGGAAATATACTCGTAGATCTCCTCAACAAAGATCATACCCTGTATTTTTTTGCCATCCCATTTGAAATAATCAACCTTATCCATCAATGTGATGCTCTCCATGTATAAATTAACCACATACTTGTCCCAAATCCTAAGAGCTCATCCACGTAGGGTATAGATAGATATGATCATAAACAATATGGATTTGATTAATGAAATATATACCCTTGTTATGGAGGAACCTAATAAGATTAATAAGCAGAGAGTGGTTGCCCAAAAAACCCTTGATCGGGTCTATTCCAATTTCCATTGCGGTGCCCTATCCAATCTACAACATAGATTACCAAACATCCAATTTCATTTTCATGAAACAAATTAAGACATATGAAATATTATAAGGAGCCCTAGCCCCCTGACTTGATATATTTTTGTATGGTTGATTTTTAAAATATTTTTCCATGTTAATATATTGCCAAAATCTAGATCCAATTATAGCACGCCAAAATCTCTTTATAACCAAAGGCGACCCAAATTTCTCAATATTCTTTAAACCCCATCCACTCTCCTCTTTCTGCAAGGAAATATCCTCTGATTGGAAAAGATGAATCTTGTTAGCACCTTTCAATCTAGACCATATAAAATTCGATAGAATAGAGTTGATCTTTTTAATGATATGTTTGGCCAACAAGTATAGATGCATCCAATAAACATAGATATTTTGCAAGAGCGACTAAGCTAAAATTAATCTACCCCCAAGAGAACCAATTGTGTGCCCATGAATTCAATCTACATTCAAATTTTATGAATCAATGGCTGCCAGTCTCGAATCTCATATTTGTTTGGCTTCAGATTGAAGTTGAGGTATTTGAAACACCAATCCATTAGAGCCACATCAACAAAAAATATACCAATGATCTCTGAAACAAAGGCCAGTTCAGAGGATGCTTGAATAAGTAAAGATTTTACTCTGTTCATGTAAATCCCATAAGCGTCACTGAATTGAGAGATAATCTAATAAACCTACATCCATTGAATAATGGAAACTTGTCCAAAGAGAACATCATCCACAAACATGAGATGAGTAATAGAGATATTTTTGTGACCTTCACTCCCACAAAATGACCCCCATTATAGCCTTTGTACTTTGCTTGGTCAAATCATCAATCACCAAAAGGAATAAAAAGGGGGATAGCGAGCATCACTAACTCAATCCCCGTGATGCCTTGAAGAATTTTGAAGGCACACTGTTTATTAACACTGTGTTGTCGTTGTGACAAACACCCTCCAAAATTTTGCCTATGCTTGAATTTTGGAGCCTCCTTGTGATCTTATGCTTTGTCATTTCAAATTGTATGTTGTAGCTTCATGGTCAGTTGACGTTTTTGAAGTGCTTAATCCTTCTTCTGAGATTTTAAGTGTCGAAGCCACTTGCTTACACATGCTCAACGTTTTGATGCATCCTTAAGTGTACCCTCTTCTAGCAAGCTTAATAGTCATTGTTTACCCTTGAAGACAGACATTGCATAATCCTTGGGAGTAGTGCCTACACAGTCTTTGGAAATAATGCCTGCGTTGTCCCTATATACAGTGATTATGTTGTGCCTAGTGATAGTGACTGCGCAAATCCCAATGACGGTGACTGCACAACTGTCGCTAACGATGACTATGCAGTTCATAAAGACACTGACTGCGTAATCCATTAAGACAGTGAGTTGCAAGTGTACCATCAACCTAGTGAGTTTTTTCCATTGTCGCTTTTGTGTGCATTTGCTTTCATAAGGGTCACTTTCACTTTTGCGACTAGCATTTTTTCTTGCTTTTATTTTCGGAATTGTCGCTTTTTCTTCCTTTAGCTTTCGCATGTGCCACTTTCACTTTCTTTAGCTTTTGCAAGTGTTGTTTTCACTTAATCTTACTGTTGCAAGTGTTGTTTTTTATTATTTCCACTCCTGTATTGGCACACTCTGGCACACCACGAGGGGAAACTATAGCACACTCCTCTGCATTAACCAATCATAAATATCATAAGAATATGCACTGACACTCTCCCAAAACTTAGCGCACTTTCTGGCTACAGTCGACACTTGTGTCATAACTTGTATTCTAAGTGTCGCAAACCAACGCTTCAATTGTCGCACTTAGAAATAAGTGTCACTTTGTCGTCGTTTCAATGGATGTGTGATGATTCTGGGTGTTAAGTGTTTCATTGTCATGTGGTTGATCCTTTATGAGTGTGTGATCATTTTTAAGTCTTGTTCATGCTCTGGTCTCATCCCTCTGCTTCGCTGATCCCACACTTAGTCAATTCTTGAGTTTTCTTGCCTTCGCAACTTCCCCAATCAACCACCCATCCTCTTTCCTTCTTGCATTGCGCATTGCGTAGTCATAAGCCCTAGTCAGTCATCTTTGCCTCTTGGAACTACGCATTGCGCAATCTCTACCTCCTAGAACTGCACATTGCGCAATTCTAGTGCTTAGTCCTTGCATCCTGCATCTGCAAACTATTCAATCGCTGCTCAGTCAAGCTTCTACTGCGCACTACGCAATATCAATGAACAGTCGACCCTGTCTCAGTGCTTGAATTTCTCAACTGCATAATCACTTGCCTCAGTCCTTTCAGAAATGCGTATTTCACAATCATAGTGAGCAAGCCTGCCTCACTACATCACTAACTCCCTCAACTGCGCAGTTTTGCTTTCCAGTGTCTCAACCACTATGCATTGTGCAACTATAGTGACTAGACCTTCACCACTTCTTCCTAGAACTGTGCACTGCATAATCCCTGAGCCTCCTCCTAAGTCTTGCACTCTGTCCTGGATCAATCATTGTGCCGCATGAAGAACAAGATAGACTAGGAGATTTCCAGATTGATGTCGTCTTGTCATGAGTGAATTCCATACGTAGGTATTGTTAGCTTGACATGATAGGATGATGCTCAAGGAGGATGCCAAGGATAACATGTAAGAAGACACTTGAGAAGCTGAACATACAAAGAGATCATCAAGCCAGAAGATGAAAGGACACTAGATCATGACAGAAGAAGGAAGATCAAGAACACATAGAGAGTTCCACATCACCCTAGCCTCTTGGAGGATGAAGACGAAGTAATTGAAAAATCTTTCATGAAGATACAAAGATGGCTGCAAGGAGGAAAGCTTGACATTGACACATCACTATGAAGTTCCATGTCATTAGTGCTAATTCATGGCTTGTCTGAGTGTCACCATAAGAGTCTCATGTGTCATTGTATTTTGCCACATCGTTTGTGGATGTAATTATGTAATTTCTGAAAATGAGAGGATTTAAAATGTGTGGAATCCCAAGGGTCCCACATGGAATGTGAAAAGTCACTACGAATTTCTAAGGTCATGTAGAAGCTCAAAGGTCATATAGGATTTCAAAAAGTCATAATAGGAGTTCAAGAGTCACGAAGGAGGTTAAGAGTCACATGGGAGGTGGAGAGTCACCTCATTTGTTATAAATACACCCTCATAGCTCAAGAGGGAGGACTTTGGACTTTTCACCTTGGCTTCTCTAGTTTGGCATAAGAGAGAAAATCTTTCTTTGGAGGAGCAAGTGGTGACTTAATGTTCCACTATTGGGGTTAGTGTGGTGGAATTTTAATTGCATATCTTGGGACTTTCACTTAATATATGAATATCTAAGAGCCGACACACTTTCATGCATATGTTGTGAATGATTGTGAAGCTATTCTTTCATTGTTTGTGGTGTATGTTCATGTTAACACATACTAATGAAATGAACTATGTAGTTGGCTTTGGTATGCTTATTGTTGTATTTGCATTGTTACTTACATTTATGGTTGTTCTGATCTTGTGAGCTACTTTGTAGGTTAATCAATGATTATTTCATGCTCTTATGTGTCTCTTTTAGGATAGTACTATTACTTTTCTTCTCCAGGCAAACTCTTTCTTTTCCCTTCCGTGAAAATACCTTATATAAATTGCAGTTGTATGCCTCACAATGTCAACTTACTTTCTTGTCCCAAAGGTCATTTGTATAATCTCTTATGTTGATATTTGCAGCCAAGGCAAATTCCTAAGGATAATAGCAAACAACCTTATTTCCTAGTTGGGGCTCCTACTCCAAATGGTGTGAGGTCTAGTTGGGACTTCATACTAGGGATATCCCCTTGGTTGATGAATTTCTAGCACTACCAACAGATTGCATAGCTAACTAAAGTGACACGAGCCATAATCCAGTCAATGACTGCCACCAATAGTCCAATTTTATGTAATATCATCTGCAGAAAATCCCAATCCACACAGTCATAAGCTTTATGAAAATCCAACTTTAATAAAAGAGACTCCTTCTTTCAGACCTTTATGGAATGCATGCATGCCTATCAAAAGACCACAACGTCCTGAATTTGGTGTTGTTTTAAAAATCCAAAATTTTCAGGGGTGATATAAGAAGAGAGCTTATCTTTCATATGAGATGCAATAATCTTAGAAACCATTTTGTAGGCAATGTTGCACAATGAAATAGTTCGATAATCCTAGAAGGTAGTCGTCTTTGATACCTTTGGAATTAATGCAATGAATGTAGAGTTTAAAGAACCAAAGATTTTACACAAAACTCTCTATTCTTCAGCTGAATTTAGCAGATCAGACCCCATGATATCCATAAAATTTATAAAAATCTCCATAGTCCACCCATATGGTCCTGGAAACGTGTCCTTTGCAAAAGACTTAAGAACATAAGCCAATTCTTTGATAATGATTGGTCTACCAATGAAAACATCATCTTCCGACATTTGAAGATATGCTTGAATGACCTCTAGTTTATTATCAATGTCCACATCGATCCTTGCATGAAAAAGACTCTCAAAATATCAAACTACCTCCTTGTAGAGATCCTGGAGTTTGCAAATTTCCCTGCCCTGGCCATCCATCAAGTCCCAAATATTGTTTTTACTCCTTTGTGAAGGAAACTTATGAAAACATTTTGTATTTTTGTTACCACGTGTGATCCAGATGGCGCGGATCTTGATTCGCCACTCCTCTTGTAGTTTTAAAATATGTCTTTTAAGAACCTCCAAATCCATGATCTTTTGATGGTGAGCACTAAAGAAGAATCCATGATCTTTTGGGTCAGATAATAGGGACATAGCATGGTCAATTTCAACAAGTTCCATTCTATATTTCATCAAGAACCCTTTACTTGTCTTTTCATAACACAACATTTCTCTAAGTGTCACATACAATGTATCAAATAGTTTACTTTTCCCACAGGTAATTGGCAAGTTTAACCCCTTCCCATAAGGTTTTAACTTGATACTCCATGAAAACTAAACTTGACACAGAACAACTAGTTTACACTTCATGAGAATCCTTTACTTGTCTTTTCATAACATAACATTGCTCTACGAGTCACACGCAATACATCAAATAGTTTATTTTCCCCACAGGTAATTGTCAAGTTTAACCCCTTCCCATCAGGTTCGAACTTGGTATCCTTTACTTGTCTTTTCATAACATCACTTTGCTTTAAGTGTCACAGGAAATGTGCCAAATAGTTTATTTTTCCCATAGGTAATTGGAAAGTTTAACCCCTTTCCATGAGGTTTTAACTTGATATTCAATGGAAACTAAACATGGCACAAAACAATTGGTTTACACTTGATGAGAATCCTTTACTTGTATTTTCATAACATTAGTAAAGATCCATCTTAAGCATAGTCTAACATGAGCCGAGAGGGATAAAATTTATCTAGGTGCAAACTTCTTTTAGAATGCAAAATACAATGTGTAATTTTTGATTGTTTAAATTGTATCTTTGAATGCTATATACAATACATAACTTAAAATTGTAACTCGAAAAAATATTTTTTGGATTTTGACAAAAAAACTTATACCTAAAAAACGACCATACTGTAAAATATTGAGACAACGTCAAATGTTTTAACCATAAAACTTATTTTTTCCAATAGCTTTATATGATACATATATGATTTTTTTAAAACAATATATACTATATACATAGTTTACATTAAAATATTTTTCATAACTTGTGCATTGATACATTTGATCTTCACACATTAAAACAATTTTTATGTTAATAATATATTTTTAAGTATACATCAATATTAATTCGTACTAAAATATTTTATTGATAACCCACATTGAATA
>APFE031517179.1:39744-51278 GCA_000404065.3 Pinus taeda
TTATATATATAGATAGATATATATGAAGTTGATATCCACGTAAATTAGTTTTTTTCCTCGGGAAAAGCGTAATTTTCATTAATAATACAAGAAAATTACATGTTGTATAATATTGCATGTATGAGATGCTGTCACTAGAGAGGTTCATATTCTAAATATTATAAGCAATAACAAAAACACCACCATGATGTAAACTGATAATAAACTTTAGCGAAGTCTAGTAATCATCAAGAGAGTATATACCAGAGTTTGTTCCAAATAAAAACTGTAGAAAAGATTGTCTATGTACATAGAAAAAAAGGAAAAAAGGAGATAAAACCTAAATGATCTAGAGATCATTCAGTGGGCAATCATTCATATTCATGAATGGTCGGTGATAATAACTGTAGAAAGTGTCCTCCCTGTATTCCTGTATCTGCCTTTGGCCTCTGATCAGCTGTGCTGCCTCTTTGGAAAGACAATCAACGATCTCATTCGTTTCCTTGTATATATGTAATCATGTAAAGGAATCAAATTGGGACTTTAGAGAAATGATATCGGTCAGAATATCTATGAGCGTGTGCATGTGACATTGATTAACTTCATTGATCCAGTTTATAGTGAGTTATGAGTCACCAAAGATCTGAGTTTTTTGACAGTTAAGTTCTCTTGCAGTAAGGAGGAGGTGTTTGAGACTACTCATTTCAACAAAATTGTTAGTGCCTCTGCCTAGGCCAAATTTGATTCTATAGTTTACGATGTTGTCAAGATGCAGAATGGCTCTAGCACCACAACCATTGGCTTGAGTCAAGCCGTCAAAATAACCCCAAGGGATATTTGAGTCAATGATTTCTGGAGTGATGTTTCGAGGGGTTTTGACAGCCGGGTCCTCCGGGATCAGGTTGAATATAGATAACAACGAAACGCTGGAAACTTCCCAATTGGCATTTGCATCCATGAAGACGATTTTGTTCCTGTTAAGCCAGATTCCCTAGCAAGTGAGCAAAGGAAGGTTTCTGATTTTCTGAGAGTTGGCTTTTAACCACCAATTATGCCAAGCCTCTTCAACTTTTTGCCTCATCCAGTCAATATGAATATTCAATGCAGCAAGGATTCTTGACCAAAATGATTTAGAGACAGGGTAGGTAAGAAATAAGTGAGTAGTGTCTTCCTCATGTTGACAACACATGCAACATTTGGAGGGACCGGAGATGGCATGATGCATAAGCATTTGTTCAGTAGGGACTTTATCCATTAAAATGCACCACATAAAAAGTCTGGTTTTTGGGGGAGCTTTTAATTTCCAGAGATGTCACCACTGCCAAGAGAAATCCTCAGAGTGGCTGGCAACCATTGAGTACGCATAACCTGCTTTGGGCGTATAGCTGCCTTGTGGATCAATCACTCAAATAAGGACATCCTGTTTGTCAGTGATCTACACATTGGCCTCCTCCAGAGTTCTAGTGAAACTCTACCAGTCTGCAACCCAAGCTTCAGGAATGTTGAGCATTATGTGATCCTTCCAAAAGAGTCTTTTCCTATTGTCCTAATTAACAGTGGCTATCTGCGCTAGGTGAGTGATGCCAGAGGTCTGAAGGAATAAGCAAAGTGGCCTGGGAAGAATATGGGCATTCCCACAACCATTCCATGCATTTAGACCGATCCGCACTTGCTCCCCATTTCCAATTTTCCAGGCCAGGCCTTGCTTGATGAGAGGAAGAGATAGAGTAATTACTTTCCATATTATGAAGGAATCAACCGAAAGAGTAGAGTGGCTATGAATCTAGTCTAAAATTGTGAGCGGATAAATATATATGTAATAAGTAACTTCCTGCCATAGACTTCTTGAGTTAATAAGCTGCCAACCCAATTTTGCCGCCAAAGCCTCAGCAAATGGCTGGAAGTTTTTTTATGCCCCAGCCTCCCTGATTTTTTGGTTTGTCGATACAGTCCCAATGAACCTAGGCAAAGGTTCTACCCGCACTTTGACCTCGCCAAAAGAAATGGCAGCAGAGCTGTTGTATTCTTTTTAAGATGCCTTTAGGGATCCAAGCCAACGATATCCAATAAACTAGAATAGCTTCTAGGACAGATTTGAGTAGAGTGAGTCTATCTGCACGAGAGAGCCAATGTTGTTGCCAAATGTTGATTCTGCTTTCTATCTTAGCAATAAGCCATGCCTAGTTTGCTATTCGATAACCATTTGGTTTTAGTCTCAAGCCCAAGTATTTTAGGCCAACATCTAGATCTTGTCTCGTATGTGCAAATAGTTGACTGGCCAGTCTTGCTTCATTCGGTTGGCAGTTGACTATGATAATTACCTGTAGCTTTACAAAAAATGGATAATATGGACTTGAAGGCATATGAGTCTTGATAGGAGCCATTTAAAAAAATCAGAACATCATCTACAAATAAGAGATGGGGAAGAGAAAACATATCAGAGATCCAGACACCAGCCAAGGAGCTTCCTCTTTTCCTTTAATTATCACCCTGCTAAACCCTTCCATAATAAGGAGAAAAAGATAGGGAGAAAGAGGGCATCCTTGCCTAAGTCCTCGTTCCGCATAAAAGAATCTCGTGGCCGCACCATTTATGAGAATGCTGTAGGTGACTGAGGTAAGACAACCCATAATCCAGTTGATGAAAGAAAAGGGGAAGCCGATGTGGGTGAGTACGAATCAGAGGTAGGACCAACAGGCACAACCGAAATCTTTAGAGAGATCAATTTTTAGGATGACTGCTTTTTTTGTGGAGCTTTTTGATCGAGTGCAGAGCTTCCTGAGCGGTGCCAATGGATTCATGGATCTGGTGATGGCGGAGAAAGGAAAATTGTTCCTTGGAGATCATACGGGAGAGGAAGGGCTTGATTCAAAGAGCAATTGTTTTGGATATGATTTTGTAGATGCTATTGTAGAGGGAGATGGGCCTGTAGTCATCAAAAGAGGAGAGGATGTTGGTTTTGGGAATGAGTGCAAGGAAGGTAGAATTAAAAGCCTCCAAAATTCTACCAGATCTTTGACATTCTTCTATGGTCTGGAGAAGATCTTCTCCTATTAGCTCAAAAAAGGCATTGTAGAATTTAGCTGGCCAACCATCCAGTCCCGGGCTCTTGTCCTTTTTAAAACACTTCAGCACTGCTTCAAGCTCTTTTTTGGAAACCGGGGAATTCAAATCTTCAATTTCCTCAGGTTCGATAAACCTGGGAAGAGTTTCAGCTGTGCGGATGATGCTTGGAAGAGTAATGCCTATAGGGGCTTTGAAAAATTTGGAGAAATGTCTAATCCCCATGTTAGCCAGCTGCTCAAAAGAGTTGGCTTTCCTTCCATTCATATCTTGTAGATCCTAGATTGTGTTGATGGCTTTCCTACCTTTGGCATAATGTTGAAAGAATTTTGAGTTTTCATCCCCGGCTTGTAACCAGATTGCTCTACTCTTCAGTCGCCAAGTTTCTTCTTTGGAGCGAAGAAGTTTAACTCTATTTGTTTCAAGCTGAACCAGTTGGGCCTTTTGTTTAGCCGAGGAAGTGCCATTAGGGGCTGATTCCTCAAAGGCTAAGAGAGGCACTTCGATCCTTTGGAGATATTCATCATCTTTCCTCCGTTTTTCTCTAGCCTAGATAATTTTTTTGGCTTTTAAGGATACTAGATTCTTTGCAAAAATCTCCCTAGGGGAGGAGAGCTCATCCAGGGAGCCATGAATCCAAGAAGTTGAGACTAAGTTCCAAAAATTTGGCTCCAACAGCTAAGAGGAGTTGAATTTGAAAGGTGAAGGGGGTTTTGTGGAGTTTCCTTTGATCTCCAGAAAAATGGGAGAATGATCAGAGATCCCACCACTCCCCACCCATTGACGGAAAAGCTTTAAATAGGCCATAAGAGGGGCTTTAATCAAGAACAGGTCTAGCCTTCGGGCCAAAGCATCCACCCCCACTTTGCGATTCCTCCAAGTTGGATTAAGCTTCACAGGATCAATATTTAGAAAATCATGTGAGTCTAGGAGATTTTCAAAAAAGACTGTGAGATGGTCGCTTTTCCCCGTGAGCCCTAGGATTCAGCTAAACCAAGAGAGAAATTAAGATCACCTACAATGATTATATTCTCTTAAATCATAAAGTTAGCACTCAAAATCTGATTCCAATAAACTTCTCTGTTCTGACAAGGTCCATAAATGTTGAAGAACCTGAAAGGTCTGTGGAAATCCATTGATATAATGTCAGCCCCTAGAAAACCTTCACCTCCCCAGACATTGAGGATTTTTATGGTGCATTTATTAAAGCCCAAGGCACAACCACCAGGGCAACCCTTCACTTCCAGGAAGTGGAAATCCCAATTTGGGAGAAAACTTAAAAGGAGCTTATTGACCTGTAGACCTTCTCCCAGGGTTTCTTGAAGGAGAATTGCATCCAGTTTTTCTGACAGGTAGAGTCTCTTTAGATCCAGTTTTTTATCTAGGTTGGCTAGACCCCTACAGTTGAAAGAGAGAGAAATCATGGGGGGTTTCTCTTTGCTCTAAGAACCCAGTCGATTAGGGTTTGAACCCCAGAAGCCACTTCTGCACTAGCCCTGTTGATTGTCTTGGAGAGTTTTGATTGACAGCTGCGAGGGGGTTTAGGGGTTAAGGAAGGGAGGGGATCAGATTCTAGACCAAGGGCGATCAGGGGAGCAGTGGGTAAGGACCGAAGGTAGTAACGGTGCAACCCACTTGAGGGCGTGCATTCCTCAAACGGGCAGGAGGTTCAGTCCACAGATGGTTGAGGGATGGGGGATGAAGAAGAAGGAGGTGCAGATGGAACCATGCAAACCAGAGAGTACAACAAATTAACTTCTGCTAAAGAACCAGGGAAACCCATAGAAGCAGATAAGCTAACAGAACCCAAAGCCGCTTGTGATAAAAGAGGAAGATAGGAGGAGGGAATACTCGCAAATGCCAAGTCCCGAGGACGGGATTTGATTGGAGGAGGATCAATAACTCTAGCGGACTGATGAAAAGCTATTTGCTGCAGCTCCTAGGATGAGGGCAGTGGAGACTCCTGGAGGTCCACTGGAGAAGGAAATTCTGATTCCTGCATTTGAGTGGAGGATGAGACCAATAACTTAGTCAGAGCAGGATTATGCCTTGAAATTCGCGGGCAGTCTTTATAGAGATGCTCCACTTCGTGACATTTCCGACAGCGGAAAGGAATGCCTTCATAATCTAATATTTTCCTACGAGTTATATCACCCATCTGGAGCAGGTATCTTTCTACCAATCCTTCTCTAGTGTCTAGGTGAACGAGGATACGAGCCATTGCCAGGTAACCAATATCCTGATAGGTTATGTCGTGATCCAAGTAGACACCTAAGTCATCTCCTATAACATTGAAGATCTCCTCCCCCTAGAACCGTAAAGGCAGTGCAGGCAAACACACCCAAATATGCCTGGCTCCATGGTTTTCTTTTTCCGGATCGAACATCGGCGACCATATTTTAAGCAAAAATGGGGTCATCTCAATATGCCAATACCGAGTGAGAATCCAATCGACCTGATCTGGGTGAGTGAAAATAAGAGGAAACCAGCCCCGGGAGAGCGAAAGAATGCCTGGAAGCTAAATGAGAAGATTTCCCCATATCTCAGCCATCCACTTCCGCAGGTGCATCGGGGTATAGTTATGGCCTCTTACCCTTCCAACTAACACAGTGCTCTCAATAAGGGCATCTTGTGCCATATTGATGCCTTTGTCGAAAATTAAACGCCTGTCCCTTTCTCTGATTTTCGAACTTCTTGAATTTTTTGGGTGCTTAGGTGGCATCTTGGCGGCCTGTATACCTTCTGTAGTGCCAGTGTCCTCAGAGTCTATAGAGTGGATGTCCTTCATATCATGCTCTTGTCTAGGGATACCAATGAAGCAGCTTAAGGGGGGAGTAGCGCCGACCGGTTGGAAGGCCTTATAGAAAGGGGCTGATCCAAGGATGCCAAGCTGTTCTGACAGCAGACCTTGTGAAGGGGGTCGTTGTCCACTCATTCCTTCACCTGAAGAACCTGATCCTCCTTGAGTAATCGTTTCTTCTGGAAGAGCTTGCGCCCAATTTTTTAGCTCCGTAGGAGATGAGATGGTTAGGAAAGGTCCCTGGGAGCCCACTTCTAAGGTGTTTATACCTTCCGAAACTACCAGAAACAGTTGCGGGTCAAAAGTTTGAGTTGTTACCTCCATGTCCTCCATTTTAATAATAACTTCCTCAACCCTTCTTACTGGAGGATTGGCTGACATCGGGCCAGACAGTGTTGGAATCAGTTGGGAGAAACTGACCCAAATGTCTTCCACAGTTAATGAGTTTGTAGAGTAGTCTAAGAGCTGTTTGTCCATCTGTCAGTCAGCTGCCTAGGGAATTTGTGCATTGTTTCAAGGAATCGATGTAAAGATGACTTTAGGTGACCAACATAGGATAATAACTTGAGGGGGAGGGATAATAACATTGGGTAAGGCTCCGTTCCGTAAATCGCCCTACCATTGCCGTAACTGCTGAGGTTAACTTGGAAGCAACTAATAACCTCAAGACCCCGGGTACTTTGCCAGTTCCTTCTTTCAAGCACAACTAAAACCCTTGAAGTGGTAATGGCCAGGGCGGAGACAGGGGGAAATAATTTAATGATGCTGCCAGGCCTGACCCACAAGCCCGTAAACCCCTGGCAGAAATCTTGTGACTGCAGCTGAAAACCCTTTCAAATGTTAAAAGGTAAAACTGGAGTCTAATCTAGAGCTGCATGGATAAACGAGAAACAGAGGTAAAATCCCAACGAGGATGTCCAGGAACTGCTGCTCCTCTTCTTTGTTGAGCTTTGGAGGAAGGACCCCCACTGACAGTTTATTGGGTAGCAAGGGCGGCCATCAAAACGGGCGAAACCAGAAACCAAAAAACTGTTGCTAAACCTTCACTATAGGTTAAGACCCAACTTCAAAACTTGCAATGAAAACCCATCCCGCTCTCCATCCTATTTCACCCATACATCATCCATGCAAATTAGTTAACATAGATATTCAAATAGTTTATTTAAATTCCTTGTTGAAATATTATTTGTAAAAGTATAAGGTTTAAACCTTTTACTGACACATTTTTGTTACTTTTTGTTGGGTTCCTATAATACTAGTGATTCCCCAATTACTATTGTAGTTGTATCCCTTATTAATATTGTTGTACCCCTATTGTCCCCATATTGTTATTACTATGCCCCATAGAATCCATTTATTGTTATTTTTGTGCCTTTATATTATTATTGTTAGGTCAACTTGGTTATATTGTGACCACTTAGACTCCTATATATAGAAAGGAGGTTTTGTCATTTGAATCATCCAAGAATTGTTCATTTGTGTAATGTAAAGGAGGTTGCCCCCTCGAAGAGGCTAAATTCTAAGGTGTTTATCTTTCTTTTCTATCTTTTTATGAGATGGTTCCATAACATTTGGTATCAGAGCTTTGGATTCTAGGGTTTCACTACCTCAAATAGGTCATCATGGTATTTTCACTATAACTTGTTTTCTGTGACGTTTCAAAAGCCAAAAACAAAACCCATTTGAGAGAGAATCGTGATAAACTGCAGATCCAAATTTCAAATTTTTTCGCACTATATTTGTGGAGATATGATATGAGGAAGTTGGTCTTTTTGCAGACTCCTAAATTACATTCCAAACAGGTAACCTTGGGAAAATCATCATAACTTTTGTTTTGAGAATTAGATTGAAATTTCATAAGAAGTTACAGAAAGAGGACGGATAGTAGTCTCCTGTATATATTTTTTAGACCCGAAGGTCAAAAAAGTGACACGTGGCACTTCATACAAGTTCGCTCTTCTGAAAAGGTATATAATCAGGTCATCTTGGGAGATTGTGCATAACTCTTTCTTGGAGAATCTAAATTCGATCAAACTGGTGGCATTGGAAAAAGGACACAGAGAGCTACTGTAGTTAGCAATTTCAGAACTAGAAGATCCAAAATTATAGAGATACATCAACTTCAATATCGAGTGCTTACAAAGTGAAAAAATGTGTGTATTTTTTTAAATATTTGCATAAGCTTGGTTTGAGAAATTAGTTTGAAGGAATTCAAAGGGAATAGTGAAGCATTATTATCGGTAATTGATGCCCCGAAGAAAGAAAATGGAAACACCTAGTAAACAACTTGAAAGCTCTAGCATGACTCATGAAGAAGAGGAAGAAATGCTACATGATATATCAAAATTATGAGACCAAGTGCAACAAATGTCACTCTCACAAAAGCTAATAGAAGCTAAGATAAATGGCAGGGAATCTAAGATAAATGGAGTGGAAGCTAAGATGAATGGCGTGGAAGCTAAGATGGATAGCATGGAAGCTAAGATGGACGACATGGAAGCTAAGATGGATGGTATGAAAACATTGTTACTAGAAAGGCTTCCTAATGGAAAAAAGGTAGGAGAGGAAACTCATAATGAGAACAAAAGGAATGTTAATCATGATTTGAAGAATGACAACATCGAAGATTTGAAGAAAGACACTGAAGGATTGAAGGAAGGTTTGACAAAGTTGCTACAAGAAAGGCTTCTTAACGGTGAAAATGTTGTAGAGGAAACCCATTATGAGAAAAAAATAAATGTTAATCATGATTTCATAGACTCTAACATTGGAATAAAGACCCACCATGTTCCAAATATCGATATGAGGAAGTTTGATGGCAAGGATCCCGTAACATGGATACTACATATGGAGCAATTCTTCGATCTCCATAATGTGAAAAACACGCAAAAGGTACGCATTGCAGCTTTATATTTGGAGCCAAACCAATTTGTATGGTATCAATGGCTTTGCTCTCGTAAACAAATTGTGACTTGGGCAATTTTTATGGAAGAAATGACAACACATTATGAGGATACCAAAAACAACACTTTTTTTAGCCAATTGATAAACCTCAAACAAAAGGGTTCAATGAGGGAGCACATTGAGGACTTCCAAAAATTGAATATAAGGGTAAAAAATATTCCAGAAGAGCATAGGATTGATATGTTCATAGGGACTTTAAAGGATAACATCCAACATGAGTTTTTCCTTTGGGAACTTGACTCATTGGAGAAGGCATTCAGGTTGGCAAGAAAAATGGAAAGCAAAATTATGGCAACAAGGAAGCCTACCACTCACAACTATAAGGATGGAAGTGTTGTTTCCCCCAGCCATCCACAACCTACAAGGTTGGCACCCCAACAATTGGAAGAAAAAAAAGCAAAAGGGCTTTGTTATAGTTATGATAGCAAATACACCAAAGGTTATAAGTGTGCTAAGAAGAAATTATTTTACATAGATTGTGAAGAGGAGGAAGAAAAGGAACAAGAAACACCAAAAGAAGAGGATATACACTAGGTACAAACTCTAGAGAAAGAAGAAATGAATCCAACCATATCTTGTAATGCATTGGCTAGAATTACCACTCCTCAAACTATCAAGCTAGAAGGACATATCAAGAAGAAAAAGGTAATAGTGTTGATTGATTTGGGAAGTACCCATAATTTTAGTCATTGTAAGATAGCCAAGGAATTGAATTGCTTCTTATATCCAGCACCAGAGTGTCAATTGATGGTTGCAAGTGGAGGAACCATAAATTGCTCTGGAAAGTGCCATAATATCAAGCTATCCATGGGAGAATATGCATTGAATAGCCCAATGCTTTCCATTCCAATGGGAGGTGCTGATGTTGTACTAGGAGTCCAATGGCTACAATCTCTGGGTACAATAGCTTTTAATTTTCAAGAACTTTTCATGAGATTTTATATGAAAGGAAAGGAAGTTGAATTAAGGGGTATTGCAGGGAAACCAGGAAAGGTAATAAGATCTAATGGTATGACAAAGCTTCTAAAAAAGGAGCAAAGAGGTGTAATTGCACAATTATGCTCGCTAGATGTTTCCACATCAGAACCATCTATTTCTCAAGATCTCCAAAAAGTCCTGGACAATCATTCCAAGGTATTTGAGACTCCCAAAGGTCTCCCACCTATGCGTGATCATGATCATGCTATTCATCTGATTCCAGGAAGTGTTCCTCCGAACATCAGGCCATACAGATATCCCTATGTCCAAAAGAGTGAAATTGAATGTATGGTTGCAGAAATGCTAGAGGCTGCTATAATTCAACCAAGTCAAAGTTCTTTCTCTGCTCCAGTAGTATTGGTGCACAAGAAGGATGGATCATGGCGCATGTGTCCGGATTATAGGGAGCTCAACAAGCTCACTATTAAAGATAAGTTTCCCATTCCTGTCATTGATGAATTACTAGATGAATTGCATGGATCAATTTACTTCACCAAGTTGGATCTTCGTTCAGGATATCATCAAATCAGAATGAAGACTGAAGACATTCTGAAAACAGCATTTAGAACTCATGACGGTCATTATGAATTTTGGTTCATGCCTTTTGGCTTTACCAATGCACCTTCAACATTTCAAGGTTTGATGAATTCCATTTTCAAACCATTTCTTAGAAAATTTGTGTTAGTATTTTTTGATGATATACTAATCTACAACAAGTCTTGGAAGGATCATGTTGAACATGTTTACAGGGTGCTACAACTATTGGAGGAAAACAATTATATGCAAAAAGATCCAAATGTTTCTTTGGAGTACAAGAGGTGGAATATCTGGGTCATATTGTATCTCATGAAGGAGTTAAGGTAGACCCTAGCAAAATTAAAGCCATTAAGGAATGGAAAATCCCCACATCCATAAAGCATCTGCGGGGATTTCTCGGGTTGACAGGGTATTATCGCAAGTTTGTTAAGAATTATGGGAGAATAGCAGCACCTCTAACAACATTATTTGAGAAAGATGCATTTTCATGGACTCCATAGCAACAATAAGGCCTTCGAACATCTTAAAGACGCAATGCTGCCAAGCACTCGGTCTTAGCTACACCAGACTTCACAAAAACCTTTATTGTGGAATGTGATGCTTCAGGAAATGGAATTGGTGTTGTTCTAATGCAAGATGAAAGACCCATTTCTTTGAAAGTCATCCAATCAAGGGAAAGTTTTTACACAAAGCTATTTATGAGAAGGAAATGTTGGCAATACTCCATGCACTTAAGAAATGGTGACCCTACCTAATGGAAGGCACTTCAAGGTAAAAACGGATCATGATAGCCTTAAATACTTTTTAGAACAAAGATTATCCTCTGAAGAGCAACAAAAGTGGGTCACAAAGATGTTGGGTTAGGACTTTGAAATCATCTACAAAAGAGGGAAGCAAAATGTGGTGGCAGATGCACTCTCAAGAAAGGATGAGGATATGGAAGCATTGTTGTGTGCCATTTCTATTTATCCAACCAGATTGGATAAACGAAGCAAGGGAGGAATCAAAGAATGATGAAGAAGTGTGGGCACTTATTCAAAAGTTACAACAATATTCTAGTACATCTGATACATTTAGCTGGAAAAATGATTGTTTATGGTACAAAGATCGCTTTTACCTCTATAAGAATTCCCAACTCAAACAAAAGATTCTTATGGAATTGCACACTTCTCCCTTAGGAGGGCACTTAGGATTTTTAAAAACTTACCACAGG
>APFE031517179.1:58168-142819 GCA_000404065.3 Pinus taeda
AATCAATCACTGGCTCAAATCTCCTTCGCTGCTTGCCTGCCTCCGCTGCTCAATACCTGCTCAAGAACTGATGATAATTCCAAGGAAACCACGTATTTACTTGGATAAATCACGTAACCACAAGCTACAATGTGGGAAAACTCATTGGCATACTCAATCCCCTGATTGTGCAAGATCTGATGCACAACTATAGTCACAACTGATAGCAATCTGATTCTCTAACACCTGTCCCTGCTGAACTGAACATGCACTGACATGCAACTGAGTTAACTGATGTATTCATTAGTTGTATTATGAGTTAATAACTTGTGAATTAATTAATAACTAATTCACCCAACTCATCTCTAGTCTATTTGCCAGTTAGACTAAATACAACCAGTTTAACAAAGCTAAACTGAACACAACTCCATCAACTGCACCTCCAGTCCACTAAACTCAACTCACTTGAGTTCTAACTGAAGTCCTGCATGCAAATATTAGTCATCCCATAGGTAACCACGTATTTCCTTCTGGGATCTGCATGTACCACATCCGTAGCTCATCCTGAAGTGCTCAAAGAGAATAAGACAAAGTTTATAGTCTAAATATTATTATGAGCTAATAATATTTGACTGTTCTATATTTAGACTGAGCAGTCACTCCGCTGTGGTGTCACTCCACTGTGGTCTAAAAATAGAAGTCCATCTATTTTTTCCGACTTGATCAATCATCCATAAACAGCAACCTGCAATCCATAGACATGATCCATATGTCTAAAAATAGACATAGTCTAAAAATAGACTTGCGCCAAAAATAGCCTGCGGGCCCACTTAGTGAAGGCGACTCTTTTCACTAAGCTCCATCATCTTGTTGCAATCTCAAAAAACATAAGGAAATTTATCTTCTACTTGTCCTAAGGCTCCCCCCACAAATTTATCTGATGCATCAGTATGGATATGGAAAGGTGATGCCCAGTTGGGACCCCTAAGGATGGGTGAAGTGGTCATTTTTTCTTTCAACACTTCAAGGGCCTCTTGGCAGTTGCTTGTCCAAAAAAGATCTAAATCCTTGGCCAATAATCCAAACAAAGGTGAAACCACTTTACTAAAGTCTTTGATGAATCTCCTATAATACCCAACTAGTCCAAAGACAACCCCTACATTCATTAAGAATGCACACTTCTCAGGACTAAGTGAGAGGTTCATTTCAATGCACTTCTTCAGGACTTTCCCCAAGTTAGAGAGAGCCCCTAGAAAGTCACACTCATAGGGAGTGAAATCATCCACGTAGATCTCTACAGAGTCATGGGCTAGCTCAATAAAGATGATCAGAAGAACCCTTTGAAAAGTGGAGGGGAATTACATAAACTGAAAGGAAGGACCCTATAAGAAGAGGTACCCCAAGGACATGTGAATGTAGTTTTGTCTTGATCCTTAGGGCTGATCTGGATCTGATTGTAACCACTGATTCCATATAGGAAAGAGAATAACTTCTTCCTTGCAAGACCATCTAAAATACGGTCAATGAAAGGTAAAGGGAAATGGTATTTCTTGGTGGCTTTGTTCAGTTCTCTTTAATCCACACAAATCCTCCACTTCCCATTCTTCTTTGGGACCAAAACTAGATGGGACACCCACTCACTATCTAAGATGGGGTATATGAACCTTGCATCCTGTAACTTTTTCAACTCTTCCTTTACTATGTCCTTCAGGGTTGGGTTCATTTTCCTCTGAGGTTGGTGCATAGTTTTTCATCCCTCCTTGATGTATATGTGATGAGTACAAACTAAAGGATGCACCCCCTTCATTTCTTTATAGTTCTAAGAAAAAGCATCTAAGTGCTCTCTCAACATTTTGAATAACTTCTCTTATTGGTTGGATGAGAGAGAGGGGTTAATATTCAAGGATTTATATGGACCGAATTCTACAACTTTGACATGTGCAGGACTTAGGTCAACTAAGCATAATGCAGTCCAAAGATTACCCTCAGTTTTCTTTACAAGCTCAACAAGAGGCATGGTATTGGGGGGTTGGTTCTGGAGGATCTGGTCATTGAGGTCATCTTCATCAGGTCACCCCCTCTTATAAAAACATCTAGGGTACATATTGGATGAGATGTTTTATGATACACTTCATCTTCCTCTTCCTCTTCTTACCATATGAGTAATTCATACTTAATGGATGGCTAAGCAGGAGGGTACAATACCAACTATTTAGACAAATGCCCATTCTTAATGGTCATGTTCCCGGCCCTGCAACTTATGTAAGAATCAACAGTAACTAACCATGGCCTTCCCAGGATGGGAGGATAACCATTGAATTTGGTTTTGGGATGGAGAACCAAGAAGTCAGTAGGATACTCCTAGGAGTCAATATATACCATTACATCCTTAACAACTCCCTCAGGAGCCACTATGGATCTATCTGCAAGTTGCAGCACTGTAGTGGTCTTTCTCAAAGATCCTTAGAGGTTTAGTTTTAGAATATTTTATTTAATCATCACATTGATGGCAGCCCTAATATCAATCAAGGTGTGAGGGACAATGATGCCATAAATGTGCACATCTACCACTAGACTTCTAGGGTCTAGATATTTTGGAAAAATCACTCTCCCAAGCATCAAATTAGATAATTGACCAATAACATTGATGGTGGGGGTGTCTCTTTTTCTCCTCCCAGGGTGTTTAAAGAATTTCTCTTTGATAAGATTATTGTAGATGGGAACATCCTTAATAGCTTGGAGGAGTTGTATTTTAACACACAAATTCTTCAATTCTCCCAAAAGTTCAGTTTCTTCTGGGGTGTATTGGTTAGGATGGATCAATCTCTTAGGAAAAGTAGATGAATTTACTTGAGGGCCACTCTATTCCTTTTTCTCTTCAAGCTCCTCAAGTGGAGATGGAGGTTGGTTATCTGGGAGCACTTTTCCAAACTTGAGGTTGATTTCTTGAATCTCAACTACATAGGCGGGGTAAGATGTCTCTCCATTGTAGACCTGTTGTGCTTTCTTATTATTCAGGTTCAGATTGGGTTGAGCAGGCATCTGAGGTTGCTTGGGTGGAGCATGATGAGTGAGCTATGGTTGAGATGGATGTGGAGGTAGTAAATCAGGTGATTGGTTGAGTTGAGGCCTCCACGCTTGTGATGGGTTATTCCACTGAGGATGTGGAGAAGAATATGGCTGAAATGGTTGATTGACAAGTTAAGGAGGATATTGAGGTTCATAAGGCCAAGAAGGAGGTGTGGACCATGATGGATGAGTGTAAGAGTACTAATGTAGAAAGGGTGCATTTGGTTGGGATGGTAATAAGAGTAGGATGCACCTTTCATGCTTTGATGGTATGGTCGAGGTCCTTGAGGCCTCCTTTGATTAATAAAATAGAGTTGCTTAACCCCACCTTCCGCCCCTTGGTATATAACTTTTAGTCTAGGCAAATAAGGACATTTATCTATGGCATGGTTTTCCTCACAAACTGAGCATACCTCTATGACATTTAATGTACATTAATTTCTCGGGTGCCTTCTAGTGCATTTAGGGCAAAAAATAGCTAAGGCCCTCTCTGCTTCCTCTTGTCTCTTCTTGATCTGAATGGTATCCATTTGCAAAGAAAAGGTATGCAACATTTCACTTTTACTGTCCTCCAACATGTTTCCAATTGTATTCTTGATGGATGTTGTGGAGGGAGAGGAACTGACCAAAGATTGACTAGCCCTACCCTTCTTCCTAGCAGCCCTAGAGTGGTTTTTGAACATTGTTTTGATGTCTTTGTAGGATAATTGATAGATGTATTCCCTAGACAACATGTCGAGGGTTTCTAACATGTCCTCCCTAATCCTCAAAAAAGAACTAACTTGAGTGATTCAGGATCAAGGGTGCATTTGGCCCTCCTATAACTGAGTTGGAATTTCTCCTCATAGTCCTCTAGGGATTCATCAGGTCCAAGAGTCATTCTAAAGAAATATTCTTTGGTTTCTTTGGACCTACAATAGTCCATGTACTTGTTGTTAAATTCTTCTTTCATTTGAGCCCAGGTAGTGATGTTATCCCCAGGTAGATCCATAAACCAACACAAGGTTACATCCTTAAGGGTAGATGGGAATAACTTCAGCTTTTGGTCATCATAGGTATATTCATAGGTCCTACAGACAATAACAAAGTAAAACATAAAAGTATCAGGGTCCTCATAAGTTAAGCCATGGAAGTGAGGAAGGGCAATAGGGCTTATATTCTTCATTGTAGCCTCTCCATTAGTCTCTCTGATAGGGAAAACCTCCTCATTCCTATTTTCAGCCATGGTTCGGGAAGGTGAAATGGGTTATTCTTCTTCCCCAATAGGTTCTTCAAAAATCTCAGGTTTCTCACGTAAGGGGTCTTCTAACTCCTCTGTAGTTAGAGAGGGAAGCTGACAATCAACGAAGAAGAGTGAAGGTTTACTGTTTGAGGGTGTAGGGGTGTTGGGCTAGAATTTTCCTTGAGTATCTCTATTCCTACGAGGCATGAATGAAATTTTTTCTTCTTTTGTGTGATTTTTTTCAAAACAGAAAGAAATGCTTAAGCATAAATAACATCTACCTAAACACCTCCCTGACAACGGTGCCAAAAAAAGTCGGGAGCCTTGGTATTGCACCAAGAGTGATGCAACTTCTAGGGGCTCCTCAACTCTATTTATCAACTTGGGGTTCATACAAACTTCAAGGTGAAAGTGGTATATACACAATAGATGGAATTATACTCATGCCACCCTCAACTAGGTCATTTGATCATTAGGGCTCCAAGACCATTCTTCTACTGAATTAGGAGGAAATTAACTACTAAAAGTGAAATTCAAAAGCTAGCCCTAATGTAGAAAAAGTAAATGCTTTTCAAATCTAACTTGTAGATGTACCAACTTGTAAATGTTGTTGAATCAATTCATGAAAGAAGATAAGAGATATGCTACCCGCAGAAAGGAAATTACACTAATTGCAATCAACCATCTAGCTATCAAATTCACTTGTAAATAGGAAATTATTCTTCCAACTCATAACTCAAGATTTCATGCATCCTCTATCTAATTCATACTTGCATATAAAGTAATGTTCTACTTGTCTCAAATCTGTGATAAAGAAACTAATGTTATTCTCTCTTGCAGTGAAGGAAAAAGGATTGTTGGACTGGCCTAGGTACTACCTTTGATCATGGATTCCAAGTTGCAGGTAAACCTACTTCTAAACTAAGTTAAACTTGCATTACAGGTCAAAACAAGGGCAAAACAGGATGCTACATGCATGCTACAGGAAGCTGCTACAGTATCCCTGTATTGCTATAGGGAGGCTTGTAATGCTACAGGAAGGCTGTCGAGAGGTTTTGGAAGGTAAGAACGGTGATATCAAGGGATGGAAAGGTGGATGGAGGTTGTGGTATATGGGTGAAAGGTGACCAACACCCCTAGCCAAGCTCAACACTTCAGGAAGGCTAGTTTTGGACTAAGGGGGCTCCTCACAGTGACCTAAAAGATAGAGCTCAAGAACAATGTTTGAGATTCATCAAAAGAGGGTGGAGAAGTCCTAGATGGAGATGATGAAAAGGCCCTTTAACTATAGATCCAACAGTCTTGCAACATCACATGAACATTCTCTCTTATCATTCACAAAATATCATAACCAATGGTGAAAAATATGAGTTGAATTTAGAAATTATCTAACTTATGCCAAAAACTCTAATCTATGCAATGAATCAACTTCTAAGCTACAACAAATATATGCAAAACAAGATAACTAATGTAGACCTTTTTCCAAGAAATCGTCATCATAGTGTTTTTGGGTTGTGATTGTAGATTCCTCTAGTTAGGCTTCCATGAGAGAGATGAGATAGAGGCAATAGTCACAGGATTTTTGAGGGATTATATTCTAATAAAATGTAGAAACTAGAAAACATTATAAGATAAAAGGGAATATCAATACACAAGAGGTACCTAAGATACTAGGGTTGGGCCCAAACCCAAGAGCCTCAGCCCTTTGAAACTAACTCAGTGATGGATCAATAAGGAACTTCTCATTATCATAATTTGCATAAATGTCAAATACATCACATAACAAGTCAAAAATACCAGTAATGGGTGCTTGAGCTCAATAGCTTCTCATCTAAAAACAAAGTTTGGATCCTAATGCACCCTTTGGTATGTTTATTTATACAAAAGGGTAGCTACCAACAACTCCCTAGAAAATAGAGATGTTTATCTCCCAAAACTCGAGAAAGGTGGATCTAGATCTTCCTTGAACTGCACTAGCTTGGCTACCAATGACATTGTCTTGCTTGGTTGCTAATGATTTCAAGTTGATGAGAGATAAAGTGGTGATCTTGGCTGATTGAAGGAGTTAAGGAGGTAGACAACCTCCTATAATCTCTCCTTGTTGTCTACTCTGAGCTCTTGCCTAGAAAATATCTCAAAATTGCTCCAATTCCTACATTTAAACCATAGTAGGCCACATGACATAGCAACACATATTTCACCCTTCACACTAAGCATAATATATAAAAAAATGTAAATAAATGTGAGAAAGAGATAATTTTTAAGTTGGAGGATGGCATTTTGATCCTTATGATATACCTATTGATGAGCCTCATCACTTAGTGCAAGAGGTTTTGAATTGTTCTGCATTAGGATATGTTGTGATGCTCCCTAAATACGTAATTGCACTGTTATGTATTAATGTAATATGCACTGATGCACATTACTCTAGAAAGGTGTGCCACTAACCTTGGAAATAATTTAGAAGCTTGCTACAACTAGGCTAATATTATTTACTTTGTAAAATATAATTCAAGGTGTAGGAATTTCAATGATAGATATAAATTGCTACTAAAATTTGAGGGGAAAACTTAAAAAATAGTGTGAGGGAAGCACATCCCAAGAAGAGAATAAGGAAAGTTGATTGAAATTATAATGTATAAGTAACATAATTTGAAGCATCTATGTGTTTAAATGGTCCATATGGGTTAAAGTGTGTTACATAGAGAAAATTATTAAAAATATATCAATAAGATTATTCAAAAATCTAAGTTGAAAAGAGAGTAATTTTTTATGGAAATGTTTCAAATAAGGGAAGGTGGATCAAAAAATTCTTGCACTTTTAACTAATATTGTACTTCTTAACAATATTACGTAATAGGACATTTAGTGCTCTCTTTCTCATGGAGTCTAGGAGTAGCTTCAAACAAATTAGCTGAAGCTTATGCTTTGTTTTAGGAAGTCCTGCTTGCCTCTTCTCATCCCATCTCAAAGCTTATTATAGCAAGGGATTCTAACAATGCAATTCACTAGTTGTATATTAACAAGACCCCCCTTCGATACCCTATATGGCTTGATCCTTCATTAAGCCATAATTACACTCCATTCCTTTGCACAAGTTTGCTTCCTCTTTAAGTCAATAAATAACCCACAGATCTCAAAGCTAATTGGGCTCTCCAAGTGGCATAGTGGGTCCTTATTATCATATTTTCCTTGTTCCAATTTGATGTTCATGTAATCTAGTATAGTAAGGCTTGCATTGAATTATGAATTCATTTCAAGTTATGCAATCAAGTTTTTATTAAATATGCTACTATCCACTCTATGTTTGTTATGATGTACATAGATTTATAATAGAAGTTCAATTGAGGATTCAAATAAGGGATCTACATCAACCTTTGTATTCCCAGTTGCACACATTAACCCTAGATAGTAGTTTAATGAATTTTGCTTGTTTGTTTGGGTGTAGAGTCTGAGTTTCTTATCACTACTCTATTGTGGCTTTAACCCTGGCCATTGAGAAGTAATTCCTGAAAATAATATTAACCTTGGCATAATTACATGCAAAGACAGTTCATCACATAGACCTTTCCAAGACCACCAGGGGGGAGAATTTAATCGATGCAACAATAAGAAAGGTGGCCTCTAGATAAAATATTTAGGGGTGGATTCTCAGGTGGAAGTCATATTCAGCACACCCATTCAACATATGCACTCCACCCCAAGGATAAATGATGAAATTGATGCCCTTCAATCCATGATTGATGAACCCCGAACCACACAAACTGGTGAAAAATAAGGGTTATCCCCTCTAGTGATGTTTGATACTACTTCATCCCCAACCAGAAATCAGTTCCTCCATCACTTGAACATTCCATCTCTAGGAGAAAAAAAATATTGTAGAACAACTCATCATTTCCTTAAAATCACAGGTCCCTCTTAATGAATTTCTTTTTCATACTAATTTTAGGAATCTTCTATACAGATAACTCTAAAAATCTCTTTTATGAATGTTTGTATCCATTTGCAATAGTCAATATCAATATTCTCTCCAAGCTAAAGTTTTTGTATAGGCTCATTTTGGTCGCATTTTCAAATTTGTATACTTTTGTTGAATCATTTAAACACGTATTTTACTAATAAAAATAAAAATCAATAATAGTTAATGGGTTTCAAACATTCAGTTTCACATAGTTTAATGTTGCATAGGGAGCCCCATTGATGGAACATAATGCCTTCCTAGGAAGAAAAAGTTACAAAGGATTTAAATAATGATGAATTGGTCGTTAGTTCATACGGAATGGCTTGTCAAGTTCATGATGGGGGGGGGGGGGCGGACTTATTTTATAACATTGTGAGGGATCTAGTGGAAATAATGTAGACATTATTTCCCGTCACAATACAAACATCAATTCAATTAATTGAAAAATCACATTATGTATGAACTACAAAAAAAGTGTTTCCATAGGAATTCCAATGAGACCCATGAGACTTGGAATAGGAAAATCAATCAATAACAAAACAACTTTTATAAGTATCACTAATAAACATATTTTTTCTATAAAAGGTATATACTAGTCCAAAATATTACCAGATTAATATTTTTTCTATTTTGACTTCATAGAAACATTAATTGATTTTTAATCTTCTTGTTTTTCACAAATGTTAAGAAAGGTAGAGATGCTAAACGAGATGATATCCAAAACATGCCTATAGCATAGGTATGTCCAACAAAGTGTAGAAAGAGATTTTCAAAGAATGTTGAATAATTGAACAAGAAGAGAATCACAACAACAATGTGCATCAAACGCATGTTGTTGTTGTTGTTTTTTTTTAATCAATGGTTTTTATGGCATTGAATACTCAATTTATTGTTTTCAGAAAAGAAAAGAAAAATAGAATCCATTCATCAAATAGATAGAAACAACATAGAAAGGGTTCGCTTGCAAAATTTTGTAAGAATACTTTTCTTTCCCTTAATATTTCATATCTTTTGTGATTTTATATTTTAATTCATTTGCAAATTCCATGGATGTTTTCTACAATGTTCTCATATACATATAAAAACCATCCAAGTGTTTGAATGATAATGGGTTCAATATCTATTGAGAGCATATGTTAAAGTACTCACAAATAATTGAACAATTTATAAGTAGCTATGTTGTTTTACATCCCCTATTTTATAAATATTAGAAAAATAAAATAAAATTTTAATTATATATAAAGTTTATCATGGCACATAAAACTCACAAGAAACAAAGTATGGAGTGGAGCCAACAAAAAACATGCTGCGAGAAGACATGAAACATGGCTCCATTATGTATTGTTTATAAGCATTCAATGAGATTTTAAGTTCATCAACTCTTGCAATCATTTAAAATATACTATAATTTTTTTCCAAATAAAATCTTGTAGGGAAACCCAATGGATGCTTCCCACATTCATGGATGGGATCTTTCCCACATTCTTTTTCAACAGATACTAGTACATCTAACCTAGAGTTTTTCAAATTGGGCACATGTTGGAAAAGAACTAGCCATATCCCAAACATTATTGATGACAAGTAGTTGAACTAACCCCTTGGGTTGTATATTTTACTATTAATATCATATATACTCATTTCACTTTATTTTTATCTTTGCAGACATAAGATGAAGAGTCAAAATAAAATAATATTAATCAACAAAACATTGCAGTTAGCCCATGGACATACCCTAGAAGTGATGAAGAAATGAGAAATGGAAACAACTTGAGCATTTACAATAGATTAAGTGATGAATGGTGATCAAGATAATGTAATGTTACCAATATAATATTTCGGAATGTTTATTTGTGGAATTTAGAGATTTTGTTCAACATGGGCCTTTATGTTGTCCCATTTGGTATGACGAAGGGTTATCAATAATTCCAATTTTTTCTTTTGTTGATATTTTTTTAATAAAAAACCTTTATGTTGTCCCATTGTGTACAACGATCGATTCCTTATATTTAATAACATATGTTTCTTATTCTATAATATTGTATGTTGTTGTAAAATTTTACTTTGTTGATTAAATATATGGATTATTTATAGTGAGAATGCGTGTAATTGGATGATATATTGGTTTAAATGATACAATACATTAAACTAATGATTTTTATTTTCCATGTTATGAAGCCTAGGGAAAACTCTCTAATACTTCTCCTCATTTAGAGGATAGGACCCAAGGTAAATCCTGTAATATTTAGAGCACAAAGTTGGTCAACAATAGGGATCAAAACTATTACAACAATATACTTGATATGCGCTTAACATGTCACTTACAGGAATTGAAACTTGATGAAGAGAACAACAATCATTATGCCCAACCACTCGAGATAAACCCATTTCACACATTAAAGAAATGGTTATATCCAAATTACATGAGTTATCATATAGAAATAAATATTATTTAATTTTATAATCAATAATTGAAATTTTATAAGAGGAAAAGAAAAATAAGAAATTGGATTTACATCCCTGTAATATTATTGATTCAAATGCAAGGAATTTTGACATTAAAACATATTAGTGCATTATATTCATTTATAGACACTAACACATGTTATTCATGTACATGCACTGGTGTCTTTTAATCATGATGCATTAGTACATTATTTTATTGAAACAAATGCAAGGAATTTTGACACTAAAACATATTAGTGCATTATATTCATTTATAGGAACTAACACATTTTATTCATTTGCATGCACTGGTGTCTTTTAATCATGATGCATTAGTGCATTATTAACATGTGTATCCATTTGTGCTTGTTAGCATCAATATGCATGTGATTATAGAAAATTTTGATGCTCCTTGCATGTATGTGTGTGTCAATGAATATTGTACATCTTAGGACATTGACATTATTTATAAATCAAGAGCGCTAATGTGGTGAATGTTTATTAATGTCTTTCTAGTAGGTGAAGCATCAATTCTTATAACCACACCAAGTAATCCATTTCTCATTAGTACAAGAATAACAATATTACCTTTGATAACAAGATTTTGTGGCGCACAAGAATGTATACAACACTTATGTTTAACAATGTATGGAGCATCGATTCATTATGTATAATATGCATCAAAGCATCTTACATAATGCTACATCAATACAAATATATTATAAGATGCCTATTGTTGAAGACATATCCTCCAAAACCTTTACCGCTACATATTTTTAGTTATAGTGATCCTTTGCTAAATCACATGCTTAAACCTTCATGTTTGTTGGCTAGGTTTTCACAAATATTTTTTTTTTGTAATTTTTCCCGAGCTTGTGACACTAAAAGCTTCAGGTGAAACCTCCACAAATTAATGTTTTCTTTGTTAATAGTGTGTTTATTAGATATAAATATCTCTCATAAAGACATCATGTAAGATAACAAAGACATAGACCAACTATGGAACCTAAGAAGAAAAAATATAGAGAGTTTAAGGACAATGGGATAATCACTACAAACCCATCTGTTTTTTTTATTGGAGCAACCACTTAATAACTAAACTTTTGTGGAGTGGGATGCGTTATGTTCATCTCTAATCCACACCAAACAAAATTTAAATGTAGCTTTGGTAGTGGGAATAATATTATTATGGAGATAAAAGTGTTATCAATTTTTATTTTCATTGCATTAGATAAGTAACTAAGTCAATTGAAAATATATGGGGAGTCATTGCTAGTGGTGGAATGGATGAATGAATATAGAAGGAAAAGAAATCGTTTACATGGAAGTTTATGGCATGCAAAAACACTAAAATGTAGTTTTTTTAGTGATAATATAATTTCACCATGTTAGACCTCATATTGTATAAGGCCTCACACTATGACTTTCATCACATTAATGGGATTTGTAGTTGGTACCTTTAGAGCATTGGGATGGACTTTGGGGATACATATTCACGGGGCCTCTTCTTCTTGGAATTGAATTACTTGATGGAGATATTTGGTGGATTTTATTCACTAAGTCTATAGCGTATGCTCGTGGTTAATGGTCATTTTAGGGTTTGGTGATACTTTCATGCCTTTGCTTCATGGATAATTTTCTTGACATGTGAATGCTTAATGATACTCCATATGTCATATTATTCTTAGTGTATCCTATCAATTTTGCATGGTGATGTTATATTATTGATGTCATTAGTAAGGGATGTTCTGCATAGCCCCCTTTTGATGAGTGTGTAGTTGGGATATACTTAATGTGATGCAGGAGCATCCAGCTAGGGCACCATGACCGGGTGTTGGTCTCCGCTAAGGTGGAAAGTTGTATTGGCGAATTGGTTTCTTTATGTTCAGTTTGTCAAAGTAGGATGTAGGACTTTGTTTTCTTTTAATTTCAGTATTAGTTAGGGACAGTTTGGTCGGTTAGGGTCACCATTTTGTTTGTATTTAATAAACAATAGGTTAATAATTGTTCTTTCAGGAAAAAGACAAATATATCTAATGTAAAATCTTGCAGTACAGGCAAAACCGAATACACGCATAGTTATGTAACTAATAAGAATTACAACTGAAAAAGTAACGACACAGTTCAAGTAACTGTGAACAGAGGATATAAATGTAAATGAAAAAATCATTAAAAAGGGGTTCAGCATTTAGCATACAAGAATTCATAATAAAAGAGCAGACAACTTATTCGAATCCATCTGTGTAATCATAATATTTTCTTTATTGCTTCTTATTCACCTAAAAATCAGAGTATTTGACACAGTACGTGAAGACTAGCTTTTTTATTTTCTTTTCCTAAAGAAATAGAGTTTGGACAACCGAGATTGCAACTAATTTCCAAAATGAGGGTTTGTAACCCATGAAGAGAAATCAACATTGAATGTACAGGAACAAACACAAGCAATTTGGGTGAATTAAGCACATACACACAGTCATACAAGCCACATATTACTTTCTCAATTTCAAATCCGTCCACCTGAACAAATACGAGTATGTCTACAATACTTTATATTCATTGAAGAAATTATGAATACAACCACAAGATAACAGGCATAGCTCGAGGGCGTTCAAGCCAGAATGAGAGAAACAATAGTCAACAATTACCATTAAAACAGAGGTAATTCAAAGCCAACGTTTTCCCCGAAATTTATTTTCAATTATAACATGAAAATGCCTGAATATACATAACAGAGCTCGAATATAACCTACGAACAGTCACAAACATAATGGCAAACAAACCCTAGACGAGGGCTTTGGGAAACGGCTCCCATCTTATACAAATTTACGGACAACAAGCACAACAACTAAGAAAGCCTGCATTAAAAACGAACCAGGACGCTGGACTACAACCGAGGGACATCAACTAATAAGCATTGAGGAAACCAGACCCTTAGAACTTACAGGCCCTAATTCTAAAACCAAAAATTGGTGATGGTGAAGAACCTACCAAGCAAGAGCCAAAGTGACTACTCCGGGCACGCCCAACTGCAAACCCACAACCTGCAAAAGAACCAAGACTCGACTGTGACCAAACTGCCGACTATGGAAGGAAAAAGAAGTGGATGAATGCATACGATAAAGGGATACATTTCCTTACCTGGAGAGTTCACAGCGTACACAGAGCACAGGCCATTAAGCAACAAATCCAGACATCGACTGAGACAAAGGAGCAACGACATTAGAAACATAACAATAGAGAGAGAAAAGTGAATCATGGATGGACAAAGTTACCTTAAGTGAAGCCGAAGATAGGAAAGCGCCATGTTTTGCAAACTGGATGCAGGCCAAAACCACTAAGATTTACCAGCAAGACGACCTCATACCAAAACAGTGACTGTGGAGCAAAGACAAGTTAAACAATTGCAGAAGAATCATAAGTGTATACTCACACAGGCAACAGAACCATCATTCTTTGCATAACAAGCCAAGACCATAAATTACCTAGGTGAATGCAAGAGCCAAACTTTCCGGCAAAGTAACCCTGACCAGCGCGCCCAATAGTTGTAGCGTAGCTGCATGCACAGGAAGCATAAACCTTACCAGAGCAAACCTTCGACAACAAGGAGCAAAGAGCAGAAATGACCAAGCGATAGTAGGAGGGAAGGTTTTGGTGAGAACGAGGAGCGGGAAACGCAACCCAAGGTGTAGTACAACACAATAACTACGGTCATAATTTCCACCGCATCAAATTCTAGAAAAATCTGAGGTCAAGTCACAAACCATAACTTAATCCATAGTTTAATCATTTTTTTAAAATCATTTAACTAGTGATTAACTTAAACAGTGTTAAGTCCAATCTATTATGCAGAACTGTGTTGGGTGTTGGGTTGGTCCCATCATAGTGGTATCAGAGCCGAATTTAAAGTCAGTTTAAGAAATGGAGGTAGGAAGGAGAAGTCGTGGAATAGGTGTTCGGAGGATAGTAGAGGAAGGACTGAGAGAGGAGATCAGGATTCTTACTGCCCATTTGGAGGCAGTTGAAGCAGGGAGAAGAAGGGATCCATAGATAGGTGATGATAGCGAAGAGGAAGCTAAAGCGACAACATATGGATCGGATGGAGAGGGCTCAGAAATGAGACTATTGAGGTCGGTCTTAATGGCAAGCAATAAACCCAAACCAGGGCTCCCAAATTATGACGACAACTTGTCCATAGAGGTTCTATTGGACTAGATCAGTGAGATGGATAAGTATTTCGAGTGTGAGGAGGTCAGTGTAGACTGTAGAGTTAAGTTTGCTGCGACAAAGTTGAAGGGACACACAGCCCTATGGTGGGACAATTTCCAAACAGAGAGAAGGAGATTGAACAAGTTGCCGATCAAAAACTAGTCAAGAATGGTGGCCAAGTTGAAAGGCAGATTTCTACTGAAATATTGCCAGATTGCACTACACAGGCAAGTGCAGAATCTGAAACAGAAAGGAATGACAGTAAGGGAGTACACTGAAGAGTTTTATTGAGTGAACTTAAGGGTCGGTTATACAGAGGACACCCCGGAGAAGACAACTAGGTATGTAAATGGTTTAAGGCTAGAAATTTTAGATGAAATTAGTATTCTTTCTCCAAAGAACATTGAAGAAGCATATCAAAGTGCTATGAAAGCTGAAGAGAAAATTACCAGAAAGCAAAATGCCAGGAGAGGATGAGGAACTGGCAGAGGAAGAGGCCAATCCTATGGCAGAGGGTGAACTGCTAGCAATAATGAGGAAGGAAACAGTTCTAAATCTTCCGGATCAGCAGAAAAAGGTGACAATATGAGAGGTGGTAGGCCATATCAGCGAGGCAGGGGAAATGGTCGAGGTAGAGGAGCTGGTTACTAATGTTACAGATGTCACAAGTGGGGACACAGATCATTTGAGTGTCCTGAAGCAGACCAAGCTAGATAGAGGGGTGCATATGTCGCACAGCCAGAAGAAGTAGAGGCACCTCCCCAGGAAGCAGAGAATGCTCCAGAAACAGGGGAATCCCTAGTTTTGAACAAGATGCTATTGAAACCAGCCAAAGAAACCGCTAAACAAACTCAATGGAAAGCTTTGTTTTGGACGGTTTGTAAGTCACATGGTAAGTGTTGTAAGCTAATTATTGACAACGGAAGTACAGACAACTTGGTGGCCACAGAGATGGTGGAAAAGTTGGGGTTGAAGCGGTTGAAACATCCCATCCCTTACAAAGTTTCATGGCTGCAAAAATGCCATCAGTTGTTGGTAAATGAGCAATGCAAAGTGGAGTTTCATATAGGCAGATATAAGGATAAGGTCATTTGTGACATAATGTTGATGGATGTATGTCACATACTGCTAGGCAGGCCATGGCAGTATGACAAGAAGGTGGTACATGACAGAAAGACAAACTACAATAAGTTTTTCAAGGATGGGATCAAGCAGACGCTTGTGCCCATCAAGGAGGAAAAAACAACAGGGACAAGTGAGACAAGTGTATTGTTAATGAGCGGAAAACAGTTTCTGAAACAATTTGAGGACAACGAGGTGAGCTATGTTGTTGTAAGAAGAGAAAAGATGGTACTGCTGCATACAGAGGTGTCAGGTTTACCCACAGAAATTCAGCAGATGTTGCAATATTTTACTGACATAGTGGTGGATGATTTGCCAGATAAAGTGCCCCCCAGAAGAAGCATAAGTCACCATATTGACTTCCTACTGAGAGCAATTTTTCCAAATAAGGCAGTATATCGGAGGAGCCCCAAAGACAATGAGGAGATTAGAAAGCAGGTGCAGGAACTGCTAGACAAAGGATTGATAAGGGAGAGTTTGAGCCCTTGCGCAGTTCCAACGGTTCTCGCTCCCAAGAAAGGAGGAGAATGGCGGATGTGCACAGACTCGAGGGCCATCAACAAAAATCACCATTTGGTACAGGTTTCCACTACCACGGATGGACGACATGATGGATTGCCAAGTGGGGCAGCATATTTTTCTAAGATAGATTGAAAGAGTGGGTATCATCAGATCCGAATTCGAGAGGGGGATGAGTGGAAGACAACCTTCAAGGCTAATGAGGGATTGTATGAATGGCTGCTTATGCCATTCGGACTGAGCAATGCACCCAATACCTTTATGCGGTTAATGAATGAAATGTTGAAAGAATAAATCGGAAAATTTATGATAGTGTACCTGGAAAACATACTAATTTTCAGTAAGACAAGGGAGGAGCACCTTCGACATGTTCGGAAAGTGCTGGAAAAATTGCAACAGAATAAGCTGCTGATAAATATGAAAAAGTGTACTTTTCTGCAAAAAGAGTTGATTTATTTGGGCTTCGTAATAGCAGAAAATGAGTTGAAGATGGATCCAAAGAAGATTGCAGCGATAGTTAATTGGTCGTCCCCGAAAAGCTTATTTGAGGTACGTAGTTTTCATGGGCTGGCGATTTTTTACCGGAAATTCATAAGAAATTTTAGTGAAATCTACGCACCTATGTT
This sequence comes from Pinus taeda, assembly GCA_000404065.3. Classification (NCBI taxonomy): domain Eukaryota; kingdom Viridiplantae; phylum Streptophyta; class Pinopsida; order Pinales; family Pinaceae; genus Pinus; species Pinus taeda. The sequence goes on from APFE031517179.1 coordinate 75,315, forward strand.
GGACACTATTAAAAAGGCCAGTCAGCCTTTTCAATGGATTGATGCAGCGAAGAGGAGTTTTCAGCTACTAAAGAAGAAGATCACAAAGAGACTAATCCTGAGATTTCCAGATTTTAAAAAGCTCTTTCAAGTTCGCTGTGATGCTAGCGGTACGGCTATTGGAGCTATACTCAGTCAGGAGGATAAACCTGTTGCATTTTTCAGCGAGAAGTTAAATGAAAGAAGGCAGAAATATTTGTCCTATGACAAGGAGTTCTATGCTGTCATCCAAGCACTGAAGCATTGGAGACACTATTTGCTGGGAAATGAATTTGTGTTGTTTTCGGATAATTCTGCATTGCAGTATGTGATGCAACAACACAAGCTAAATCAGAAACATGCCAAGTGGGTGGAATATTTACAGAGTTTCACCTTTGGTTTGAAAAACATCAGCATGCAGGCCAACAAGGTGGCGGATGCGTTGAGTAGGAGGGCCTTACTTTTGCAGGAGAGTACTATACAAGTGCTGGGTTTTGAGCACTTGAAAGATTTATATCAGACTAACATGGATTTTAAGGAGGCCTACGAGGCGTGCCAGAATCCCTTGGTGAGAGATAATAGTCCATGGTTGGACTATAACTTGCAGGAGAAACTGTTGTTTAGAGGAGGACAGCTATGCATTCCTGACTGCTCGATGAGAGAGAATATTATTCGGGAGAAGCACAGCGGAGGTCTAGCCGAACATTTCTGCATAGATAAAACACTCGAGCAGCTCAGCCATTTTTACTTTGGGCCAAGAATGCGAGGGATATACAGCAATTCGTGACCAAATGTAAAGTGTGCCAGTTAGCAAAGGGTCACAGTCAAAACATGGGACTGTATACACCATTGCCTGTTCCAAGTAGACCGTGGGACTCATTCAGCTTGGACTTCATCTTGGTTCTACCAAGGACACAACAGGGTTATGACTCGGTGATGGTAGTAGTGGACAGGTTCTCAAAAATGGCGCATTTTTTCCCTTGCAGAAAAACCAGTGATGCCACTCACGTGGCCCACTTGTTCTTTACAGATATTTTCAAGCTACATGGTTTGCCTAAATCTATTCTTTCGGATAGGGATGTGAAGTTTACAGGGCAATTTTGGCGCACCCTGTGGAAGAAGATGGATACATAGTTGAGTTACAGCTCTGCTTATCACCCGAAAACCGACGGATAAACAGAGGTGGTAAACAGAAGTCTGAGGAACCTGCTACAAAGCTTGATTGGTGAGAATTCGCGGATGTGGGATTGAGTGCTTGCCCAGGCAGAGTTCACTTATAATGACTCGCCTAATCGCAGCATGGGTTGTAGTCCTTTTCAGATCTTGTATGGCATGCATCCTCACGGAGTGCATGAGTTGCGAGATCTCGGACAACAAGAAAGGTGAAGCGCATATGGGAAAGATTTCGCTAACGCGATGAGGGATTTGCATGAGCAGGTGACAATTAAATTGTAGGACAGCAGCCAAAAGTATAAATAGCAAGCAGATTTGAAAAGAAGGGAAGTGCAGTTCAATGTGGGAGATGAAGTCCTCGCGTATTTGCGGAAGGAACGCTTCCCTAGAGGTGCATACAACAATCTGAAGTACAAGAAGATAGGTCCCTGCAAAGTCCTCCGGAAATTTTCAGCGATTCCTATGAGATACAACTGCCACCAGGCATAGGCATTTCATCCATCTTTAATGTGGCAAACCTGTTTCCTTACACTGTTGAACCAGAAGAAGAAGACAAAATCACATGGCCTACATGGAATACCCAGGATGGAAGTGAAACTTGGATGAGACAAATGCCTTACGTTCAGCCTCCCGAGATTGAGAGAATCCTCGACACTTAGGTGGCCAAACAATCTCGGCGGAAGGAGTATCTGCAATACCTGGTCAAGTGGAAGAACTGTCCAATTGAGGACAGTTCGTGGCTTGATTCCAGGAAAATTGAGCAGGTTTGTTCTTCAGCCAAGAAGCTCATGGACCGGAGTCATGATTTCTTTTTACCCTGGGAGCCTGATGCAGGAGCATCCAGCTAGGGCACCATGATCGAGTGTTGGTCTCCGCCAAGGTGGAAAGTTGTATTAGTGAATTGGTTTCTTTATGTTCAGTTTGTCAAAGTAGAATGTAGGACTTTCTTTTCTTTTAATCTCAGTATTAGTTAGGGACAGTTTGGTCGGTTAGGGTCACCATTTTGTTTGTCTTTAATAAATAATAGGTTAATAATTGTTCTTTTAGGAAAAAGAAAAATATATCTAATGTAAAATCTTGCAGTACAGGCATAACCGAATACATGCATAGTTATGTAACTAATAAGAATTACAACTGAAAAAGTAACGACACAGTTCAAGTAATTGTGAACAGGGGATATAAATGTAAATGAAAAAATCATTAAAAATGGGTTCAACATTTAGCATACAAGCATTCATAATAAAAGAGTAGACACTTATTCGAATCCATCTGTGTAATCATAACATTTTCTTTATTGCTTCATATTCACCGAACAATCAAAGTATTTGACACAGTACGTGCAGACTAGCTTGTTTATTTTCTTTTCCTAAAGAAACAGAGTTTGGACAATCGAGATTGCAACGAATTTCTAGAATGAGGGTTTGTAACCCATGAAGAGAAATCAGCATTGAATGTACAGGAACAAACGCAAGCAATTTAGGTGAATTAAGCACATACACACAGTCATACAAGCCACATATTACTTTCTCAATTCCAAATCTGTCCACCTGAACAAATACGAGTATGTCTACAATACTTTTTGGTCATTGAAGAAACTACGAATACAACTACAAGATAACAGGCACAACTCGAGAGCGTTCAAGCCAGAATGAGAGAAACAGTAGTCAACAATTACCATTAAAACAGAGGTAATTCAAAGCCAGCGTTTTCCCTGAAATTTATTTTCAATTATAACTTGAAAATGCCTGAATATACATAGTAGAGCTCGAATATAACCTACGAATAGTCACAAACCTAACGGCCAACAAACCCTAGACGAGGGTTTTGGGAAACGACTCCCATCTTATACAAATTTACGGACAACAAGCACAAAAACTAAGAAAACTTGCATTAAAAATGAACCAGGATGCTGGACTACAACCGAGGGACATCAACTAACAAGCATTGAGGAAACTAGACCCTCAGAACTTACAGGCCCTAACTCTAAAACCAAAAATTGGTGACAGTGAAGAGCTTACCAAGAAAGAGCCGAAGTGACTACTCCGGGCACGCCCAACTGCAAAACCACAACCTGCAAAATAACCAAGACCCGACTGTGAGCAAAATGTCAACTATGGAAGGAAAAAGAAGTGGAAGAATGCATACGAGAAAGGGATACATTTCCTTACTTGGAGGGTTCGCAGCATACACAGAGCGCATGCCATTGAGCCATGAATCCCAGACATCGACTAAGACAAAGGAGCAACGACATTAGAAACATAACAATAGAGAGAGGAAAGTGAATCATGGACGGACGAAGTTACCTGAAGTGAAGCCGAAGATAGGAAAGCGTCATTGTTTTGCAAACTGGATGTATGCTAAAACCATTGAGATTTACCAGCAATGACCTCATACCAGAACAGTGATTGTGGAGCAAAGACAAGTTAAACAGTTGCAGAAGAATCATAAGTGTATACTCACACAGGTGACATAACCATCATTCTTTGCATAACGAGCCAAGACCATAAATTACCCAGGTGAATGCAAGAGCCAAACTTTCCGACAAAGTAACCCTGACTAGTGCGCCCAACAATTGCAGCGTAGCTGCATGCACAGGCAGCATAAACCTTACCAAAAGCAAACCCTCGACAACAAGGAGCAAAGAGTAGAAATGACCGAGCGATAGTAGGAGGGAAGGTTTTGGTGAGAACGAGGAGCGAGAAACGCAACCCAAGGCGCAGTACAACACAATAACTACGGTCATAATTGCCACCACATCAAATTCTAGAAATATCCGAGATCAATTCACAAACCATAACTTAATCCATAGTTTAATCATTTTTTTAAATCATTTAATTAGTGATTAACTTAAATAGTGTTAAGTCCAATCTATTGTGCGGAACCGTGTGGGGTGTTGGGCTGGTCCCATCATAATGTTTGAAGGAGTTATACATTTTCTTATGTCTTTGTACTATGCTATGGTGATACACTTTTCCTTGGTTCGATTCTCTTAGGTAATATACAGTGTAATATTATACATCGCCTAGTGGGAATGTGTGTTTAATGGTGTTAATATTATCGTTGATGTTTATTATTTCCTAAGTTTGAGTTAGAGGGGTTATTACATGCCTCTCATGGTGACCAAGATTTTTATAAGGTTTAATGATGTATTAGTTCATTGGTGGTGGAACTTGTAGGTTTAACCCTGTATAGATAATACTTGCAAACAAGTTCATAAAACTAACAGAAAATATACAATGAAAATCACATAAAATATACACAGATATTTTTCTCCTAGAACTCAAAACTGGGAAAACCATATTGATTTTTCATTATGTTCCTTTATAATGTTACAATACATTACATACATGTTGTAGCATTCATTAATCCCCAATCCATTAAAACCCTGGATTAGAGTATAATTTTAGTTCCTTTGACCAGATCTACAAAACCATGGGCAAAATCGTCATGCACCCAAAAATCACTAAACGTGAAAACCTCCAAAAACATATGCAAAAAACTAGCCAATTTTTTTAGGGGGTCTATTATGGCCTCTCCCACCCCCCTTGAACCCCATGTTGTGCCCAATGCATATGTATCTCACATGGGGATAATCATGCAAATGATATAGCACATACCCTTAGGTTCAAGCCTAGGTTAAGCATAATATTGCAATATTATCTTGGTACCATAGTGGGGATGGAGTGCTCATTGGTACATATGTTGAGGTAGTTCACCATATTTTATTACTATTTTGCATGAGTGGAGGGGCCAACCTTTTACTTTTGGAGTTGATTGGGTTGCACGTGGATCTATAGCATGGTGGATATTATTTTATTATTTCTTGGAGTCAAGCGCACTTCTCTAGGGCCCACCTATGTGGAGTTATTCAAGGATGATTATTTTATTGTTGTTGACTCCTTCCTTGCACATTTCTAGAGAATTTTTATGCATTATAGGATGTGTTAATAATTACTTATGGGAGTACCCTTACTATCTTTGACATATGATCAAAACCTTAAATGCTTTCACATGATGGAGGTAACTTGGGTCCACACATGTTATTTTAGGGAAGCAACTATACATTTATGGATGGAATGAAACTTGAAGCCCAATATTTTATTATATGATTGGGGTTTTGAGGAGTTTGTTGGAGTATTTATTGCACATGTTCATGGTGGGAGGTTACTCATTGAAGACACTTGCTATTTTGGGATGTTGTTGAAGGTATATAGGCCTTTGACCAAGCCTTTCATGTGGAATGCTCCACTTGTTTGCATTCTTGCACACTTATCTATGGAGTTAGTTGGAGAATCCCACCTTCAGATCCACACATGTGGAATAGTCACAACTTCCATGCATCTTGTGGACCACACTTGTTATTTTTAGGAGGTAGTTGAAGATCTATCTATTATAGGGATTTATTTCATTGTTTTCTTTATGCATGCATCTCAAGGGGTGCACTATATGTGGACCTTTTAACATCATGGCATGGTTGAAGACCTATTTTTAGGTTTTCACCATCTCTCTTGGATACATTTTGCACATTTATTCATATTTTTAGATGGAGTGAACTATCTTAGAACTTAGTTATCAATTTGGAGGTGTAAGCTTATTAGATGTTATAAACTGTATGTGTAGGCCAACGATTTCTTATCTTGCAAAATATTACTGTTCTATTCTAATTTATAGTATCTCGTGGAATCATAAATTCTAGTTTAATGCTATAATGCATGACAAAGCAAAGTTAATCCTTTAATCTGAGTATGTCATAGCTTCATTGGTAGAAAATCAAGTTGCAAGATTTCATTGCCTCTATGGTGAATGGTTCATGCAACAATACTTTGTTCACTATGTTAGTTATGATTCAAAGAATATTTAGCAAACATTCATTAACAAATGGACATTTAACTAAGTAAACAATAAATATGAGGTCAAGCTTCAATCTTTTAACTAGCATGCACTATGGTTCCAATGGTAGAAAGGTAGGTTACAACACTTTATCATGGCCCTATGGCTAGATAACATTGATAACAATACTATGATGGCCACTCTAGATTGTGATTAGAGGGAAGATTCTAGCTTGAGATAAAGCAAATCTATAATATAGGCAAATTTTCCATGCTTTTTCCAAAATAATGATTCGTCATTTTTTTTTCTATAACAGATTCGCCCAAATTTTATAGAGATTATATAAAATCATTATATATTTTAATAGTTTTATAAAAATATCGCCAAACATTTTACAATTTGCATATTAGGGAGCAATGATATTCACTAATATTTTTACACTTTAAGATAAATTTCCAACCTTAAATTTTTTTCTAAAGCTAAGAAGAATACAAAGTATTTACTAAGCATAAATGTGTATAATGGAAATATAGAAATCTACATATATTAACTCACATAAAAACAACAATGCACGTGTCCAAAACATGAGGGCCCTCTAGACTTAGTATACGCACAACAAGACTACTATTTTCTTGAACTCAAACTAATATATTAAGAAAGAAAAGGGAATTTGTATAAAGTTCCCTCAAAACTTTCTTGTATATCACGATCCCCCCCCGCCCCCCGAAAACATCCAATGATGTTGTTTATATAACATTTTAATTCCCTCTAAATCAAATATCTGCATCACTACTACCCCTAAGTCTATGATTTTCAAAAGTAAATGTGACTGTAGAAACAAAGTAATTGAAATAGAGGGATCTAGTTCTCAATTTTCCTTGGTGGTTATAGATAAAATGTCATCCATTACGAATTTCATGACAAGATGCATGAAAGTCATAATTCAATCTTCTTGTTGATTTTGCAATTAGATTTGATGTTGATGTGGCTTCAAAGTACCTTGTCATGGAGTTCCCATTGACTTGTAGTTTGACTGAGTTTTGTTTCTTACTCTTTTTGCTTTAGAACTCAGTTGATGAATGTGTAACCATATCCACATGATATATTATCTCCTTCAAGTCGTGTTTTCTCCTCTAGAAAATCATAACTATGGAATACAATGAATTTTCTACATTAATAGATAGACACTACTAAATCTTGGTATTTTTCTTGTTATGTTATCATTATTTTGCTTGGATTCTTTCATTTAGTTGGTGTTGACTAGATCTTTGACCAAGAGCTCACTACCTTTTTGATAGAGATGGGGCCAAATGAATAGTAGCCAAACCATCTCGATGCTCTTCAAAATAAAACCCATGGGGCCAATTTGATCCTAGAATAGTGCCCATATGCAAATTGAGGAACCATTACTAAAATTCTAAGAATGGTAGCCCACTATAGGAAATCTAGTAATAATTAGTCATTTGGAAACAATTGGCTTGTTTTGAGCTTTGTCTCGAAGTATCCACAGTAGAAACCATATTTTTAAATGTTTCAAATCCCAACAGGGATCCATCATCAGGACCAATCTGATTGGCTTGTTATAAAATATCTACAACTTATCACAAAGCTACTAGCCTATTAACTTCAACCTTGAAAATTGTTGTCAAAATAGGCTTGTTTATTAATCTTAAACTCATCATTCACTTACTTGTTAAAATGAATTGCAAGAGCTGGTATTCTAAGAATAAGTTTTTGGAGTGTGAAAATTTCATGTTTATGTGAAACAACACCATCAAAATACTTGACTCTATGAAGAGTCAAATTTACTCAGTATACAATGGTGGTTTGGGGCACATGGTATTGTGCCCATGGATTGCATGTAATTAAGCCTTTAGAAGTCTAGGAAATACTTCATTGTAATGGGCTAGGGAGGTGAGCAATGAAGGCTCACTTGCCTAACTTGGTTGGGTTTTGGACAAGGGACTAATATACTTTTGTTAGTTTGTTTTTCCTCGGATTAGGGTTTTCCAGGATAAAACATTGTGTTTAAATTGTGATTTGTTTCTTATTTTTTTAACGTTTCTCTCAATAAATCTCTCTCTCCAATCATTTTAACATGGCATAAGAATTAAAGGTCTATTTATGGCTTGGTTACTTGAATCTGATGGATATATTAGTTCCAGGTGTTGGATCTAGAGGGATGCCTTTGTTTCCAATGGTTTATTTGGCCTGATGAGTGTGAGAGAGGCACATGAGTATGGAAATAAGAATAAAGCAAATTGAAGGGAAGAAATGAAGGAGAATAGATTTCTGAGCAATGGAAACATAGAGCATGTGGAGTCTAGATATGGTTCATGGTGTGGTTCATGTTTTTGTGAATTGTGTCAAAGTGCACGTCATCCAATATGTGCAAGGAGGAGGACGAGATGATCAGAGCATGAAGTATAGGAACATAGATCTAAAAGAGAAAAATTATAGGTCAATGTGCACAGGTTCACAAGGAGAACAAGCATGAAAGTTGGATCTAGAGAGGAGAGACCAGGTAAGAGGATGGCCATAGCAACAATGAAAAAAATATTATTTTATAATGAAGTTAACTTTTTTATTACATGTAAATGGGAATACTACTATAAGACCTAGTAAGGCATGCATACCCTGAGGAAATTACCAGTAAAGTATGGAGTTAGAACTAGGTGATAGGGGGCATGTTGAATTATACAATGGATATAAAATTTGAGGGGTTAGGGCTTGGAGGTGAGTGGGTTAGTTTACTTGGCCGATTTGGCCAAAAAAATTCTCAAGGAAGCCCCACGTTAAGTTTTAAGTGGGGATTGTTAGGTAAAGCTTGACTCAGTGAAAAACTCAAACTTACTTGGTCTACAGTGGTGGTTTTGAGCACATGGTTTTATTTGCCCATAATTTTGTGTTTGTGAATTTCAAGTAATGAAGCCTTTAAAAGGCTTGGGAAGACTTCATTGTAATGGGCTAGGGAGGTGACCAATGAAGGCTCACTTGGCCAATTTTTGGCCAAGGGACTAATAGAATTTTGTTAGCTAGTTTTTCCTTGGATTTGGGTTTTCCAGGGTAAAACATTGTGTTTATTCTTTATGATTTGTTTATTATTGTTTTAATGTTTCTCTCAATAAATTTATTTTCTCTTTGATAATTTTAACACTGCACACTTATGGTTACAGGAATACATAAAAACATATTTCAATTCATAAATTCATTAAAAATAACATATTCCCTAACATATTGACAATTGTTTACCTTGGGGTGATTTAGATGATGAAATCATGAAAAATATAGTCATGGGAATGGTGAAATATGAATATGGAGGAATAAGGGTAGAAAAAGGGTATACAAAGAATGTGTCAAAATTGGAGACCAACACTCCCTCACACTAAGGATGTCATGCATTCTTTTGAGATTTTTTATGAGAGTTCAACAAATATTCAAAACTATGCAACTGCATATTTCTCCCAGACTTTATTTATGGTATACTTGCAAGTTAACTTGTTATTTAAAGTTTCTTCAAAACATATGATAGACTTCATGCCGAGGAAAGTAAATGTGGTTGCATTTGAATATTTATTTAAACAAATGCCAAACTTTTTGTTCTATAAAATTTTCCTTTGACCAAATTTTAGTTACATGAATCTTGAAAAATATGTAAAACTCTACTCTCTTGGCCTTTTTAAATACAATTAGTAGGGGAAAATCAACTTTTATACTGAGGAATAGGAAAAACAATTATGGATTTTTAGTTCTTTAGTAAGGATGTATCATGGATATGAAGAAACCATGATGTAATTATGAGAATACTGACCTAATATGCATTGTAAGTGGCAAATGAAATGGCTACAAGGTGAATAAGAAATAAGGTGTGAAAGAATCTTGAATTGCAAGTAATGGATGTGAAATGTATGAATGGTATAATGTAGGTGATTATATAAATAATGAATCAAATAAATTGAAATAATGATTTTACCTTTGATTACCTTTTGTTGCAACAACTTTGAATGCTACATCAACCATGACTGAGTAGATGGACTATGTTTTTGGATTTTACCATTGAATTGTTGCTTGGAATATTTTGGAACAATTATTAATACTTTGATTTGCTGCTACAAGAAATTGAACTTCTACATTAGTGAATGAAAAATGAATAGAAACAAATATGTGTGACTCAAGCTTTGTAATGAAAAAGTGGATGGAAACAATTTTTCCTTAGGTTGTTACTAGAATAAAGATCTTCCTCTTTTTGAAACAACTACCCCATTTAACTTCCATGCTTAACATTTATTTGAAAACTTTGAAAAGGTTGCAAGCTATTGATAATACACCATATAGTCTTATTCCATAATCCCTATTTATTCAATTCAATCTACATGGATAGTTATTTTGTAGTGAACATATAAAGAATTTGTTGGATTATCGACCATTAATGAAAATTGTTAACCAATGTGAGACAACTCACCATGATGAAGATGAGTATCAAGGTACCACAGTACATTATAACAAGGATGAATAAATGTGATGGAGTCGAGTCATCTACATGATATGTCAATCAAGAGACATTGATGGATTCTCACTATTGAGAACGTGGAATCCTACATTAATGTAGGAAAGTTCCAAGGCTCTATAAAATCTCTAATCTTGATCCTAGATAAGGTGCTAAGTTTCATGGTACAAGATCTATTGTCAGGAGGGCCTTAAGGAATCGCAAATCATCCAATACGAGCAAAAAAAAAAAAAAAAAAAAAAAAAACCGATTTGAGAACATAAGTGAAGAATCAACATCGTCATGTAGAAATTTATTGTGAATTTTGGCATACATTAACTTGGTTTTCAAGAAAAACTCATGTCTAGTTGCATTAGTAACTTGATTTCCATAACTAGACTTATTTTTGTCTATACTATTTTATTTATTGGTTTCTCTACCCTATATTACTCTACATGAAAAAGGGAATCTTGTTCAAGTGTAGGAATAATTTCAATGCATCCATTTTCATATTAGGATTGTAGTTAACCTATATCCAAATATGAAAAGTGTACCTCAATGAATACCGAGATATGAGAGGCCAAATGCTCATATGGATTTGGTTCCAAGAAATGTCAAAAAATGGAGTGGTATTATGGTATGATGGTTGTTTGAAACCAAGTTTCAATGTTTTCTTTGTCTCCTTGTCTTCATTTGATTGTAACGGCATGAATTTCTTCTAAAAATTGCTTGTCACACTCCTGAATGCACAAGGGATTTTGTGATGAACATGCAAGAAATTCCTCAATATCTGGATCTAGTGTATTATCTTCATCAGATGTGGTCCATGACTCCTAGATATCCTTCATACATTGCCAAGGATAACCAGAAGAAAATTATATCTCCTCTTCTTGTGGTCTCTCTTCATAGATCCCTTGCTCCTCTACTACTTCTTAAAATGTAGACTCATCCTGAGTGACAAATGTAAATTGTGAATAATGATTTGAGAAAATCCTTGTGATGTTATGGCTTCCTTTGCTAAATAAATTGTTTAGCATCTTCTGATTTTTATTTTTGACCAAAAGTCCTTGGTTGCAAATGGATTAATAGTTAGGGGTTCCTTACAAAGCCAATAATTGAAATAGTTGGAATGGTTGAAAATACCCTTCCTATCCTTCTAATAAATCTACTTCTATTATCTAATTAATATAGGTAGATAGTACAAACATGAAAAATATTTGCAAAGACTAACTAAAGTGAATGCACAAGTTCTTACCTCTTGCCTTATTGCCTTCACTCTTCCTTGTCTTAAATTCTTGTATTAAATGCAACCATTTAAAAACTAATGCAAGGAGTATTAGAGTGCCTTTAACATATCCTCGTCAATGATGAAAAAATGTTGGTAAACTTATTTACGTAGGCTTTGAATATTAATTATCAATCAAGGGATGTAAGATTATGAGATGTCATGCATTGTATGTGCAAGGTGACGATTTCCTATCTTGCAAAATATTACTTTCTAATTTAATGTTATTCTATGAAACCATAAAGTTTAATTTCGTTATGAAACCAACTCACAAAAATATAGAAAATATAGATGAATGCCTTAGAAATCAGCCTCTTCGAGGGGGAAACCTCCTCGAAGAGGCTGATTTCTAAGGTGTTCATCTATCTTTTCTATCCTTTTGTGAGCTGGTTTCATAACATTTGGTATCAGAGCTTTGGATTCTAAGGTTTCGTTGTTTCAAATAGGTCATCGTGGAATTTTCGCTATAACTTTATTTCTGTGATGTTTCAGAAGCTAAAACAAAAACCCATTTGAGACGAAGTCATGTTGAACCTCAGGTCTGAATTTCAGATCTTGTATCACTATATTTTCTGATATCTGATCTGTGGACATTAGGGTTTTTCCAGGCTCCAGAATTCCATCTCAAAGAGGTCATCGTGGAATTTTCGCTATACTTGTTTTTCTACGAAGTTTCAGACTCTACAATTAAAACCCATGTGAGCCAAAAATGTGGTGAAGCTTTGTCCCGGATTTCAGATCTTTTTTCGCTATATTGTTGGAGATACAGTCCAGGACATTTAGGATTTCTGCATGCTCCCAAATTACACCCCAAACAGGTGACCTTGGGAAAATCGTCATAACTTTCTCTCTGAGCATCAGATTAAATTTCGTAAAAAGTGACAGAAAGAAGACGGACAATAGTTTGTTGGGTATCATTTTTAGAACCTAAGGTCAAAACAGTGACACGTGGCACTTCGTACAAGTTCGCTCTACTGAACCATTCTATAATTAGGTCATCGCAGGAGATTGGGCATAACTTTTTCTTCGAGAATCCAATTGTACTTATATTTGCGAGGTTAGAAAGAGGACCCAAAGGGATATAACAGGCCAAAATTTTAGAACTTAAAGACATGAAATTACAGAGTTACAGTCGTTTCAAGATAGAGATCCTAAAAATCATAAGTGTGCTGAGAAGAAATTATTTTACATAGATTGTGAAGAGGAGGAAGAAAAGGATCAAGAACATCAAAAGAAGAGGATATAAACCAAGAACCAACCCTAGAGAAAGAAGAAATGAATCCGACCATATCTTGTAAAGCATTGGCAAGAATTACCATTCCTCAAACTCTCAAGATAGAAGGACATATCAAGAAGAAAAAGGTTCAAGAAGCAAAAGATCACATTGAGCATCAAGAAATGAATCCGAAAACATATTGTAATGCATTGGCCAGAATTATCATTCCTCAAACTATCAAGATATAAGGACACATCGAGAAGAAAAAGGTAATAGTGCTGATTGATTCGAGTAGTACCTATAATTTTATTCATTGTAAGATAGTCAAGGAATTGAATTGCTTCTTATATCCAGCACCAGAGTGTCAAGTGATGGTTGCAAGTGGAGGAACCATAAATTTCTCTGGAAAGTTCCATAATATCAAGTTATCCATGGGAGAATATGTATTGAATAGCCCAATGCTTTCCATTCTGATGGGTGGTGCTAATGTTGTACTAGGAGTCCAATGGCTACAATCCTTAGGTACAATAGCTTTTAATTTTCAATAATTTTTCATGGAATTTTCTTCGGAAGGAAATGAAGTTGAATTAAGGGGTATCACAGGGAAACCGAGAAGGATAATCATCTCTAACGAAATGACAAAGCTTCTAAAGAAAGAACAAAGAGGCATAATTGCACAATTATGTTTGCTAGAGTTTCCCACATCGAAATCATCTATTTCTCCAAATCTCCAAAAAGTCTTGGACAATCATTCCAATGTATTTGAGACTCTCAAAGGCCTCCCACCTATTCATGATCATGATCATGCTATTAATTTGATTCTGGGAAGTGTTCCTCCAAACATCAGGCCTTACAGATATCCATATGCCCAAAGGAGTGAAATTGAACGTATGGTTGCCGAAATTCTAGAGGTTGGTATAATTATCCAACCAACTTAGATAAATTAAGCAAGGGAAGAATGGAAGATTGACGAAGTATGTTGGGAACTCATTCAAAAGTTGCAGAAGATCCCAGTTCAAACAGTATTGCGAAAACTTGACAAGGAAGGAAAAATCGTATTGGAACCTGAAGCAGTCACAGAACTAAGAAATCGACAGCTATGAATAGGTTCTTGGAAGGTAATAAGTTCATGTGTATATGAAACAAAACCATCAACATTTCGCTTTACCATCACATGACCAGCAATAGTTAAATCTCAATGAAACCAGGTGTGCCATAATCCACCCCCATACAATTGAACACCTATTTTTTTCCCTTGTGTTGGTAAAGAGCCAACCTAAAGTGTGGGGAAGAGTTATTGGATTGACATTAGGGAACTTTCCTTAGTTACATAATGCTATCACCTTAGTGCTTTGGAATTTGCACTTTTGTGGGGGTTAGATTTTATTGTAACACTTTGATGTTGTTGCCAAAGATAAAGTCCTTTTCTAAAAGAATTTTTAGATCAACTTTTTTCTTACATGAGGGTTTTTTTTTAAGATCATTCCTACATTTTATGACTCCACATTTGAAGGCATGTCATTTTTAGAGGTGAGGATAACTAGCAAACATTGAAAACTCACCTTGGTCACTCCACACTTTAGTTTTTTGGATACGATATATTACAATATGCATGAATTTTCATATTCAACAGTTTGTAATGAATATTTGAAGACTGATAGAATCTTTAGATCATTGTTTGTAGCCTGCATTTGGTTTCTCAAGTATCCCAAGATATGCACATAAGTTTGATGATGTTATTTCTGAATATTTTGATAGATATGGCATGAGTTTCCACAAATTGACTCATCCACAAAACATGTTACATACTTCATTAAAGATTTTGGATCTTGATATTAATCTAGAGGATGTAATGATGAAATTATTTGCATCTACTTTTAATGGTGATGCCATGGAATTGTTTATAGGTTTGGACAAGGAAAGGAAAATCTCTTCATTTGTAGTTTTACATTATACATTTGGAAAGAATAACCTAGAGGAATCAACAATTGGGTCAATCATGTACTCAGATGACACAGGGTCTGATTTTGGCGACTACCACTATACTTGATCCGAATTGGATCATTATATTGTTTGTCATCCATCTCGATGCGTTAGTAGTGGAAAAAGTGGAGGAATCATCTCACGGGACTGTTTTTACAACAGGACCCAGTTTGGCAAAACAGGTTATGAAACCTTCCGAGAGCATTTTGAGTCATCAAACGATGTTTTTTGGGAGCAAAATTGTGTTGCTTTGGTGCACATATTTTCATGCTATTCTACACATAAATACATTTCCAATGACGCAAGAAGCGCGTTAATCAGAGTCCATATGAAAAATTTATGCCAATATTAAGTTGACCTTCATGTTTTCACACCTATAGTTAGGGAGGATGCCACGGCAGCCCCCATTATTTATGGAAAAGGGGCTAGCCGTGTGTTTGTGATGCAAAAGACTCTAGAAGATTCTATTTTGTAACTCTAGTTAATATTTGATGTAGTCAACATTAACCACTAGTAGGTTATTAGGCTCTGTTATAACCGAGCCACTAGGAGGAAGAGGCATTCTATTCTTTCGAGAAAATTGTGTTCCATAGTTGAGAAAAGATAGCCATGAGAGATAGGAGTTAGAGCAAAAAAGAGGACATGTGCATTGTAGTAGCCCACGGACCACAGGAATTACTTCTTTGTACTTGTAGCCATATTTCCAAACAGAGAAAGAGAGCGAAGTGACCTCATCTTCCAGTTGGGTTTTCTCCCGAAAGGGTTTCCTAGAGAGAATATCTTGTGCCTTATGTGTGTGTGTGCTTAATTTTTTGTTCTTTATTTTTTTGTATAATTTCCATTCGCATGCATACACTAATTACAGTTAAATCCATTGATCTTAAATTTTAATAAACTATAATAGCGTTAAATTTCACTATTTTTAATATAATATTATTAGATTTGTTGTGACGAACTGTCCATTGGAATATCCATGACATTTTACGGATCATTTGGTATCAGAGTAGGTTTTTTTGGGTATTTGTGGATATTCGCAGGGGATCTAGGTTGATGGGGTCGAAAATCAGAAAACCCTAATCATGGCCGACGAATATGTAAATGAACCTCATGATCTTGCAGAGGTGAGGTTTTTGCGACTCAAACAACAAGTCACGGATATAAACCACAATGTAAACCTCCTCATGGAGGCCTTAAGAAATATGTTGGGGATATTTGGAGAAGATGGGGGTTTGAATGTAGAGGAAAAATCAGAAGTGGGATCAGGAGATCGAGAAGACACGGAGAACCAGCCGAAGAAAGGACCTAGAAAAGATCAACCCAGTTTGAGTGTCGTGAATCAATTCCTATTCAAAATGGAAGAAAAAGTAGATATCAAGTCGTACCACGGCGAGATCGATGCTATGAAGTTGAACCACTTGTTGTAGCAACTAGAAGTTTATTTCAACGTCCATCAGATCGAGGAAGGGAAAAAGATCTCATTTGCATGGTTGAAATTAGAGGGCAGTGCATTGACTTGGTGGGAGATCCACATGGAAAACCTGAGGTCGGAGGGAGAACCTCCAATGACTAAGTGGGAGGATTTCAAAACCCTCATTAAGCCACATTTTTATCCCATTGGGTATGTGGAGGACCAATGGATCCATTGGCATTACTTCCATTGGCATTACTTCAGGCAAAATTCGGGCCAAAGCATACAGGAGTACACCATATAATTCAAAAAGATGGCTATAATGTTGGGTATCTCTCCAAAGAACCTAGATGTATTCCTCGAGTATTTGGGGGGTCTGCACTGCCATCTATGTGAGAAAGTGATGTTGTTTAAGCCTAAATCGGTGGATGAGGCTTGTGTACAATCACAATACTTATAGAACATAGGCCTAAAAAGAGCACAATCAAGTGGATCAAAGTAGAAGGAGCAACATGAAGCTTCTAAGGAAGGAAGAAGAAGAAAAAGGGGGGAAAGATAAAAAGACGACAACCACAACACACCAGTGAAAAGATCCTAGAAATCACTGCAACATTGATGGCCATACAGAGAAATGTTGGAAGTTGCATCCAGAGCTAAACCTGAAGAATGAGAAGAAATTTAATAAGAAGAAGAATCTCATGGCCACTAATTCGAGCAACCAAGTTGAAAACAACTCAGATGTGGATGAGAGGATTGTATGTACATCAGTGCAGAAGGAGGTGAACCTAAGTAGCCTTCAATAACATGAAGAGAAAGAAATGGCCAAACTATTTCATATAAAGGTACAGGTCAAGAAGACAAATATTGATGCTCTGGTTGACTCAAGATCTCAAACGAATCTCATTTTAGTAGAGCTTGTCAAGAAGTTGGGGCTGGAAGTCTGTGATCATCCAAACCCATATCCACTAGTATGGGTAAATAAAGATGCAGAGTTGAAGGTAACAAAACAATGTAAAATTAGATTTTCTATTAGTGTTGATTTTATTGATGAAGTAGATATAGATGTGGTCCCCTTGATGTATGTGGAGTCATGTTTTGGAGTCCATACATGTACATGTGAGATGCAATACTCATGAGGAGATCCAACCAGTACCGACTCATCAAGGATGGAAAATCGTTCATCATCAACACGCACAAAGGAAAGTAAAAAATTTCACTAGTAAGTGCCAACCAAGACAAGAAATTGATCAGTTCCAGCAAGAAGTATGTTTTACTATTTTTAAGAGAAAGTTATTCTGAAGAGGATTCAATAACAGGTAAGGCATCCCTGGACGGGTGTACTAAGAAACAAAAATAATAGTTGGAGGAGTTACTACAGGCATACAAGGATATGTTCTGAGAGCCTAAAGGGTTACCACCTAGGAGATAAGTGGAGCATGATATCCAGCTATTGCCAGACTCCCCATTGCCAAATATTGGGTTGTACAGATAGTTTTTTATAGAAGAAAGTGAGATGAAGAAATAGTTGCAGCACCTGCTAGAGCAGGGTATCATTCAACCGAGTACATCACCATGTGGGTCACCCATCATCATTGTGCCAAATAAGGATGGAACTTGGTGGATGTGTATAGATTACAGGGTGTTGAACAAAATCATGCTCAAGAACATATACCCCCTGCCTGGGATAGATGATTTGATGGATCAGTTGCAGCAAGCAAAATACTTCACCAAGCTGGACTTGAAGTCTGGATATAACTAGGTTCGATTCAAAGAAGAAGATACATGGAAGACCACCTTCAAAACCAGGCAAGGTTTGTATGAGTGGTTAGTTATCCCATCTGGCCTATGTAATGCACTAGCTACGTTTATGACATTAATTAATGATATAGTGTGCCATTTTATAGATTCATTTGTTATTTTTTATTTGGATGATAAACTAGTATATAGTTCTACCTGGGAGGAGCATATTTCACATTTGACGCAGGTGCTGGAAACATTGAAGAAGCACCAATTGCTAGCAAATCTCAAGAAGTGTGAGTTTGCACAGTCTTTGGTGTATCTAGGGTATGTGATTGGTGAAGGAGAGCTAAAGATAGATCCTTCCAAGATGGAGGCCATCATGAAATGGTCGGTGCCTACTAATGTTTCTAAGGTCAGGAGTTTCATTGGGGCAGCACAATACCTGAGGAAATTCATAGCCTCATTTTCAACAGTATCAGCATCACTCCAAGTCGTAACAACAAGGGACAAGAGTTTCCAATGGGGAAAAGGTTAGCAGAAGGCTTTTAAGGAGCTAAAGAAGAAGAAACAATGTAAACTTTGAAACGGGTAGGGAACTGATACTATTACCCGTTTTGTAGAGGTAGCAAAAAAGTGACCCGATTTTGAAAAGGGGCGATGCAGAACACACATATATTTTTAGAGCATAGTTTTTGCCACTTTAATTTTTTTATGTAAATTACGTTTTAGAATGTTAGTGGTTTGCATGCTGATTTAAAAAAGTGGCGATTCTGCATCATGCCCTTTTTTTAAAAGACCTATTTTTTTACTTTAAATTTTCTAATGTATGAAATGTAAATAATTATTTTCTAAATTTAGAAAGAAATAAAACAAAATTTAAAAAAACTATAAAATTAAGTAAAAATAGAAAAATTATAAAAAAAACTAAAACTAAAACTAAAAAAAATGATTTTAAAAAAAATTACTAAAATTAAGATTAAAAACATTTAAAAAAAACAAAAATATACTCATTATATATATATATATATATATATATATATATATATATATATATATATATATATATAATGTTTTTTTTTAAAAAAAATATATGTTTTTTTTAAATGTTTTTTAATTTTTTTGAAAAATATATTATTTGCTAAAATTTTTAAATGGTTTTTTTTTTTTTAATTTCAATATTTTTTAGGTTTTAAAAAAAAAAAATTAATGTTAATTTTAGTAGTTTTTATTTTATTTATTTGTGTTTTTGGGTTAATTTTCTATTTTTTTAATCTAATTTGTTAAAAATAAAAATAAAAAATCTTAGATTTTGTATAATGTCTTTTAAAAATTTTTCTATTTTTAATTTTATAGTATAATAAAAATAAAATAAAAAATCCAAATTTTTTATGGTTTACGAGATATAAAAAATGTTAATTTTTGAAAATATGTTTTTCTTATTATTTAATTATATATGTATGTGTGTGTGTGTGTGTGTTTTTTATTTTTTATGTTTGCTTTTTTTGTCCTTTTTGTATATTTGATTTTTTATTTTTTATTTTTAATGTTATGTTTTCATTATTCTTTTGAAATTTTAATGTTTTTCGGAGTCATGATAAAGTCTTTTACACCATTATTTCAAAATGTTGCAAATTTACCCTAGAAAAAAAAGTCTTATTCCAGCATCAACACTTTTCGTTTTGACAGTGTTTTTTGCACAATTTTTGCTCATAAAAATTCTGTTTTACTGGCATTTTTTAAAAGTGTTGAAAATTGACCCTAAAAAAAAGTCATAGTTCCAATATCAACACTTTACATTTTTAGGGTGTTTTTTGCACAATTTTTGCACAAAAAATTCATTTACACTACCATTTTTAAGACATGTTCAAAATTGACCCTAAAAAAAAAAAATCATCGTTCCAATGTACACACTTTTCGTTTTTAGCACTGTTTTTCATGTTTTTTCGGGGTTTTTTTGCCAGAGTTCCCATTTTGAGTTTATAGTTCCCGTTTCAAAGTTTACGTTGTTAAGATCAGTCAAGGACCAATTCTGGCATTACCAAACTTGTAACGACCCTTTGAAGTGGAGATAGATGCGAGTGGGTCTGTTATGGGAGTTGTCTTGATGCAAGGAAGAAGGTCCATTTGCTACCATTATGGAGTATTTCATGGGGCAATTCTTAACTACCCTACCTACGATAAGGAGCTTTACACCATGGTGCAAGCTGTGAAGAAGTGGAAGCACTATTTGATGGGAAAGGAGACAGTAATACACACATATCACCAATTGTTACAGTACTTGTAGGCCTAGAGTAAGCTACAACAGACCAAGCATTACAAGTGGAAGGGGTTTTTACAGTTGTTTCATTTGGTGATCAAGTATAATAAGGGAAACACAAACAAGTTATTTAATATGCTTTCAAGGCCACCCACATTAAAGATTACAACTTTGGGGACTCTTATGCACATAGAGCCATTCACCCATGACGCATACAAAGAGGCATATTCAGAAGATGAGGACTTCAACGAGGTGTATCAGCAATTGCAGAGTCAGATTCATGTGCACGATGGCGACAACACCATTGACTACCATCTCTAGGATGGGTTACTCTACATGTTGGATAAGCTATGTGTTCATAAAGGTGAGCGTTTGCGGCTGATTAGAGAGGCTCACACCTCTAAGGTTGCAGGGCACTTTGGTGTAGGGAAGACCATGGCTAACTTGAAAAGGTATGTGTATTTGCCCAAGATGAAAGAGAAGGTAGCTAGGTTCATAAGAGGATGCATGCTTTGTTGTACCAACAAACCTAGCAATAGGAAATAGGGTCTATATCATCCCTTACATATACCTATTCATCCTCGGGAAAGAATTTCCATCGACTTTGTGGGAGGTTTACCTACAACCAAGAAGGGACATGACTACATGTTCATGGTAGTTGACAAGTTCAGCAAGATGCGTGTTCTGATTCCCTATAAAAAGACCATCAACAGACAAAAAGCAGAAAACTTGTTCTTTGGACAGGTCTGGGTGCACTTTGGGATACCAAGGAGCATCATTTCAGACAAGGACACAAGATTTTTCAGTGCATTTTGGACTACATTGTGGGAGAATATGGACACAAAATTGAAGAGATATACAACATTCCATCCACAGACAAATGGGAAGACATAAGAGTCAATAGGAGGGAATACAACTAGAAGCATATGAAGACCTGGAATGAAAATTTCATATATATACAACATTCCTACAACATAACAGTGCACACTTCTACAGGAAAGTCCCCATTTGAGACTTGTTTTGGATATTTTCCACCTTCACCTTTGGATATTACATATGGGCAACTAGGAGGAGTGAGGGAAGATCTTACAAGAGATGCTTTGAGGGCAAACAATTTTATAGAGAAGATCAGGCATATCCATTTACAGGTACAGAAAACACTGCAAAAGTTGTAGGAGAATTATAAGGCCAGGCATGATCAGCACAAAACAGAGAAATCATTCAAGGTGGGAGACAAAGTATGGCTACAGCTGAACAAGGAGAAGTTGCAGGGGCCTGGTAAGACAATCAAGGCTCTAAGGTATAGTCCCTTTGAGATACTAAAAAAAGGTGGGTGATAATGCTTATTGACTCATTTTACCACCATATATGCGCATTTACTCAATTGTGAATGTAGATAATTTGAAACCCTATGAGCCTTCCATGCTACATCAAGAAGAGGAACAAGTCCTACCTTTTGTGGAGGATTTTTCACCAAACACCCAGGCAGAGTTGAAAAAATATATAGTTTTGCAGAAGAGGTATAGAACTACAAGACAAAGGCAGCATGACCTTTTGCAGATTAGGTTGAAGGGACAACTTCCAGGGAAAGTTAAATGGTACACCGGAGAGAAGGTGAAGGAAAAATTACTTCACCTCATTCAATAAAATCTTTTGGGCAACAAAATCCTCCCAAAATGGGGAGGTGTGTTCTGAATTAGATCATTATATTGTTTGTCATCCATCTCGATGCATTTGTAGTGGAAAAAGTGGAGGAATCAGCCGGGACTGTTTTTACTGGCACAACCTAGTTTGGAGAAACGGGGTATGAAACCTTCCGAGAGAATTTTGAGGCATCAAGTGATATTTTTTGGGCGTAAAAATTTTACCCTTTAGTTCACACATTTTCATTTTATTCTACACACAAAGACCTTTCCCGCAACGCAAGAAGCGCGTCAATCAGAGTCTGTATGCAAAAGTTATGCCACTTAGAAGTTGACCTTCTTGTTTTCACACCTATAGTTTGGGAGGATGCTGTTTTAGCCCCCATTATTTATGGAAAAGGTGATAGCCACGTGTTATCCATGTAAAAGATTCTAGAAGAGTCTATTTTGTAACTCTAGTTAAGAGTTGATGTAGTCAAAACTAATCACTAGTATGCTATCGAGTTGTGTTATAACCAGGCCACTAGGAGGAAGAGGCATTCCATTCTTTCGAGAGAATTTTGTTCCATAGTTGAGAAAAGATAGCTAGGAGAGATAGGAGGTAGAGCACATAGAGAGTATTTGTGCACCGTAACAACCCACGGGCCACAAGCATTACTTCTTTGTACCTGCAACCATATTTCCAGACAGAGAAAGAGAGCGAAGCAAACTCACCTTCCAGCTGGGTTTTCTCCCGAAATGGTTTCCCAGAGAGAATATCTTTTGTCATGTGTGTGTGTGTGCTTATTTTCGTTCTCTACTTTTCTGTATAATTTCCATTCGCATGCATGCACTATTACAGTTAAATCCACAGATATTAAAGTTTAATAAACTGTAATAGCGTAAAATATCAATATTTTTAATATAATATTATTATATTTGTTGTGAAGAACTGTCCTATGGAATATCCACGATGATGTATGGATGAATACTTCTAGGGGCCTCTGACCTGTCGTCCTCTCTATAAACAAGGTCACAACCGGGGAATTGAACTTTGAATCTCTTAGTTTGCACATCTTCAAATCATTTCAATCACCAATTGAGTTGCCCTTCTCGGACATGATTTTGACAAGGTTAATTTTGAAGAATGTTTAGATTTGTTTAACCATAGTCAAGAAGATGAGAATATTCAAGTTAGTAATCATAGTTGGGATGATAATTGTTGGAATTTATATGGAGAATTCATCTATGAAACTAATAGTGATTTTTTTATAAGATAACATTGAATATTTTGAGGCCCATGGACAAACTTATATTGTGGATGAGTTGGTTAAAAAATGAGGCGATGAATGCATAATATTTTCAGCATTATTTTCCCATGTGTATTGTAAATGCATTTTAGCCTTTGGGACATGTCTATGATAGTAAACATTCCAAATATGTATGGGCATGTTTGCTCACCTATAATTAAGAAAATTTCCAAATTTTTTAGCATGCCATAATTAATGCAAATGTCGGAATATCCTAGATATCTACACCTTCATATTTGGGTGAATTTGCATATGATTTTTCAACTAAAAAGTGTGATTTTGGTGCTATAAAATGCATGGGACAAAAATATATTGAATTAACACTTTATGATTGTCATTTCCATGCATCAAATTGCAACCAAATTATTATTTCCAAATTTGAAATTTCACCTCATACTTCATCCTTATGCTTGGTAGAAGATATTTTATTGTTGTAGCCACCTACATCCTCAACAATTGAAGGTGTGATTGGTGTTGGTCATATGGACCAACCTTTGCAGAGGCACATAGAAGGCTCCTTACAAGTTAATTATGGGCTACCATTTACCTTTTCCAAACTTTATTTCAACTCTCATTAACAATGGATTGAGTTAGTGTGTGTTGGAACATGTCACCTTGTGCATATTTTGTATTAGCTACGATGCATGTGATTTAGTTCCATTTTGCAGCCACATTGTAATAGAAATTCCAACATATAGGCATTGTTTTTAAAGTAAACTTGTTTTAGGTCATTACCAAACACAAGGGAAGAGTTCATGGCCTTGAAAAGATGTTTGGATGGTCTCTTTGGCTTTTTGACTTCAGTTACCCTCTTTCTTCATCCTATATTAGACTAGATAGGATGAATAAACTCAACATTTATAAGCATTAGGTTTGATTTCATGTTATTTTTGGCATTGTTGAAGTCAATTTTGAGCTTTGGTTGTTGTAATATGAACATATGTTAAATTTGAGGTGTTTAAAAATGTAAATATGTATTCATCTTACAACATGGTTTTGGTTCCTCTTGCTTTTTAAAAGCCTTTTTGATAGAACAACCATGATTTTTTGGGGTTGTCGTGCACTCCCAAGAAGAGTACATGTCCCAAAGTTGAAGCCTAATATTACACCTCTTATTGCATGAGGTTTAACATTTTGATTTTCATCACATTGATGGGGCTTGACTTGAACCTTTAGAGGAATGGAACCAACTTGGGGTGATGGATCTTCATCGAGCCTCTCTTCGTGACATTAGATTACTTGATGGAGATATTTGTTTGAAGAGATTCACTTCTCTATGGTGGATGGTCATTTTATGGTTTGTGATACAGAAGCATACAACGCAGTGATTTCATTATGTTCTAGTTAACTTAGGGGGTCTTGTGTTTTCAAGGAAGTTGGATTCCTATGTATGTAATTATTAATGTTTTGAGTGATTGAATAGGAATTAATTAGATATTGTGAGGATATTTGTAAAATCTCTCGAATGTAGGAGAACATGAGTGATGATGAGTGATGACGAGAGAGTTGGAAATCAATTATAAGTCTTAGGCTATAAATTGGTGTCATGATTCATGGAACTAGAGAGGATTCTTAGGGATTACTGGTGTTAAAAGTGGACTTAGAGGATATTCAGGATTTAGTTCAGTAGATTAAGAATCTGAACCATAATTGGTTAACATAACCTTTTGTATAAATGTAAGCCTAAAAGGCATAATAGAGAGGTAGAAAGGTAGAGAGTCAGTCAGTTAGAGTGAGATTAGATAGATTTGACTGTAAGCCTACGGACAGGAAAGTAAGGCCACTGATATAGAAGATCAGGCTGAGGAATAAATTCTTGTGTAAATGTTTGTTTATTAATATAGATAACTTGATTCTGAGTTTGTTTGATGTGTATTTGAATTATAAGTTGTGTGTGAACTTGAGTCATTATGCGTAACATAGGTTGCAGGTGTATAGAACCAGAGAAGAGGTGTAGAGAGGAGTGTTATGGCTTTACACAGACAATACAGGAGGAAGCCTTTAATGTTACAGCGAAGGTGAAGGAAGTGTAAATGCGTGAGAAGAGATTGAGTTCAGAACCAATGAAGATCGTCAGGCGAGAGCAAATACACAGACAGAAATCCAAATGAGCTGTTACACAGACAGAAATAGAAGAAGTAGCAGCAAAGCGCAGTCGTGGGATCAATCAGATCAACGAACGAGAGTGAGGGAGATAGATGGCTAAGATTAAGTCGCGTAGAATAAGTCAAGAAGATGGACAGCAGAGATTAAATCCACGTGCTAGAAAAGGATGAAGCGGTCTCGCAAAGGGTAAGAATTTTCTCGTGCAGCCTAAAGGTAGTAAATGGTATTTCAAAATTCTACGTGATTAGCCTTAGCGGCTGACACATAACACACGGGGGAAAAAGAAAACCACTTTTCTCGCAAGCCTTCATTCTAATATCGGTCATGCTTAATTATGCGCAAGATTGCGCGATAACTGTTGGATCAAGTGGGATTGATCAATGGTGAAGATCAGCCAAGCTTGTTGGCGATTGGGTGACGCGACAGTCGTTGGATCGGACAGAGCAGATCAACGGTAGAGATCGTCTGGGGTTAGTTGATGATCGAGTGACGCGATAACCGTCAAATTGAGGAATAAGATCGATGGTGGAGATCTAATGCGCCAAGGAGAGCATCGATGTATGTGCAAATATTCGAAGAAAGGAAGAAAGGTAAAGGTTTAAGTGTGCTTATGTAATATTTCTATTATATGGGAATTATAATAGAAATAAGTGGAGTTAAGGTTTTATGGGTTTAGTTTGGGATTTAACCAAAGTTTTTGAAGGGTTGTGTAAGGTTCTGCTTAAAGGTTTATCAAAGGTTTATACTTTGGACAGCTAAGTCAAATGTTTCTGCTTAGAGATTATTAAGGAGCCTTAAGAATTTAATTAAAGAGCATTAAACCATGGATCATGGGAGGTTTGCCTAAGTATTTCCGCTTAAAGACTTAAACTTTGATAAAGTGGGTTTTCACCATTGATATTAGTGTTTATCTTGGGACACACATAGCATGACACACAATCGTATTTGCATATTGTGGGTATATGTGGCTTAGGCTGCATCATCTGGGATATGCAGCTTAGGCTGGCATCATTTGGTATCAAAGCAGTACAAGGAAATTCTGCATGTAAGAATTCTTTGAGAGAACCTTGTTCTAAGAGTTGCGTTTTGAAGGTATGTATGCAGGTAAGAGGAGATTAGGTTTTAAATATGACAAATAGAAGGGACACAGAGATAAAGTGTAGCAGAATTTGCAGATGCAAAGGAAACAGAGAATAATCCATTCATAGTGCAGATGAATGGTAGAACTAGATCATGTAGAGGTCTTGAATTTGAGAAGATTGCAGCAACCTAGAGCAAGGAGTGCTCAATTGGTTCCAGAGGAGAGAACCAGAGAGATGCCAAAAGACTGAGCGTGTTACTGTAGAGGTTTTGTTGCAGTTCGCAGGAAGATCATAAAGGCAATTCCACAAAGGATGTGGGTAGAATTGTTAAGGAATGAAGAAAGCTGGTAAGAATTTCTGAGTGAAAGAAGAGGTGGTTAGAACCTAGTATTTCATTGTGATTGAAATGCAAGAGGTCAGTTGTGTTCTTAAAAGGTGCAGATGAGTTGAAGCCTAGAAGGAGTAGAGAGAAGTGCTCAAAGAGGTTCCAAAGATAGAGAACCAAGTGCTTGCCAAAATACCAAGTACATATGAGAGCTTGATGAGGTAAGTGACAACAGGTGGATTTGTTGTTGCAGAGGCTTTAGTACAGCTCATAGTAAGTGAGTGAGGAACTCATGAAGATAGAGAAGGAGAAAATTACTACTGATAGCCATAGTAAAGGTTCTGAGGAAGACCACAACAAAAGAAAGGTGAAGAAAGAGGATGTTGAGGCAAATGGAAAGAGAATGATTCAAGAGGAGCTTGACAAGGAGATTGCAGAGTTAAAAGAACCACTCGATGTATTTAGGATGCTACTAGAGGAAAACCAAAGACAAGGTTGGGTCTTGAGGAAAAAGGAAGTGAAATGCTCTGAGTTACAGAGAAGGTTACAATGGAGGCAAGTGAAGTGGTTGGTGGAAAAACTCAGAGAAGCTGAGTTGGAAATGGAAATATCCATTTGTGAAGCAAAACTGGGTGAAGTTCTGGGTAAAAATGAAGACTGGATATCTGTGGAAGATCTTATGAATTATTGTGAGAATTCAAGATAGCAAGAAGACTTGAAGGCTGAAACTTCAAGTGAGACAAAAATTTTACATGATTTTAAATCTGATAATTTGTGTATGTTTGCAAGTGAAACGTGTAAAAAAGGACAATTTGTTGATATTTTCGTAAAAGAGGAAGAAGATAAGAAGAGTCTAAATTCTATTATGAAAGAAGATGAGATAGATAAGTCTCATGTAAATGCCCGTACACAGTTAGGAACAAGTTTTACTTTTCAGCATATTGCAAGGACTGAAAGCAGAGGAAGTTTGACTCATGATGATGGCCAAAAGCAAGAAGAAGTAGGGAAGGATATCAAGCAACCAAGTGAAGGATTTGAGGAGATTGAAGAGAAGACCATCGAAATATTTCTGAGTCGTGTAGAGGGCTTCGAACACCAGGAGGACTTGGTGATTGAATCATCAAGTGAGATCATGAGGTCTTGTGGTTTTAAAACTGAGAAGTAGTATGTGAATGCGGGTATTACAGAAGACAAACCATCCTATGGAACTGCCTTGAGTGAAGCTGAAAGTTGCCAAGCAAAGTATGATGATGATTGTCTTTCAAATGAAGATCAAGTTGAGTTATTATAGCAGAAGGAGTTCATAAATTCCTTGCTTAGTGAAGGAAATATCTTCAGTGGAGATGAGATAGTTATATCTTATGATAAGGAATTTGTTATTGGTAAGGAAAAAGAGAAATTGATTTTCTTAAATGGCCAAAGGACGAGTGATGGGCAGACATTTAAAACTATCACAAAGATGGAGGATCAAAATTTTATTCTAATCGAGAATGAAGAAGCAGTGTCACCAAGAGATTATACTTGTGACAAAGAAGAAGATAATGAGGATTGTACAAAGCTTTTAGGAAAAATCCCAAGTGAGATGGAAAATTTATGGCATGAGTTAAGTCTTTTGGAGAAAAGGCTAGAAAACCAAAGAGTAAGTGTTCAGGTTGTAAAATTGGAGCTAAATGAGAAAGAAGAAGTTCACTACAGTGGACAATAGCATAAAGACATCATTGAAGCAGATAGTGTGGAAGAGAGACTTGCTGACAGTCTTGAGAATCCTTTGAAGAATCAACATACTGTTGTGTTGATAAAAAAGGAAAAACCAGAGCAACATACGGAAATGTTGCCAAAGGAAGAAGAGGCACTAAGGCCTTGTATTTTTAATTCTAATAATTGTTTTATGATTACAGGATTTGATGAAGATGAGACAAACATGTTTCAAGTTGAAGAGTCAATTTTAGAACTGCAGAAGACTGGAAGTTTCGAGGACAGACATGCTAATAAGGAAGAAGAAAAGCATGAAGATACCATGCTTGAAGAAATTAAATTGATTGTCAGAATCAGTCAAGGAAGTGAAGGACAATTACTAAGGGTTGTCAAAGAAGAGGAAAGAGAGTATGCTGGAATTGAAAAACAACATAGTGATGTATTTGAGAGGAATCAAGTACAAAGGAAATTGGGGACAATTTACTTTGGGGACAATTTACTTTTTGAAAGTAAATTTCCAGATATTGAACAGAGGTTGTTTGGAAAGAAACAAGAGTGTAAGGATGAAAGGGCGGCAGTAAGGAACCAACAACTTCAAAGAGAAGACAGTAAACAACAGCTTGAATATGAGTGGACAGAGTACAACAACAAATGGCAGAGTATTTACCAACTCAAGGATGTGCTAGAGATAGAGATTGAAGAATTATGGAAGTTAATGATGAAGCAGTCCAGATGGAGGAGATTGACATCAACATGAAGAATGATCAATCAGAATTTGAAACTGATTGACAAGGAGAGGAAGATGAAACAGAAGACAACAGAACTACAGCAGCAAAAAAGGTGCATAAAATTTGGACAGTTACAAAATAAAGTTTGGGACCCTGGAGGTTTCTATCAACATATGAGAAAACATGATCAGGAGATCATGATTATTTTAACCTTGGGAGTGTAATGCAGGAGCATACAACTCAAAAATTTCATTATTTTTTAGTTAACTTAGGGGTCTTGTGTTTTGAAGGAAGTTGGATTCCTATGTACGTAATTATTAATGTTTTGAGTGATTGAATAGGAATTAATTAGATATTGTGAGGATATTTGTAAATGCTCTCGAATGTAGGAGAACATGAGTGATGATGAGAGAGTTGGAAATCAATTATAAGTCTTAGACTAGAAAGTGGTGTCATGATTCATGGAACTAGAGAGGATTCTTAGGGATTACTGGAGTTAAAAGTGGACTTAGAGGATATTCAAGATTTAGTTTAGTAGATTAAGGATCTAAACCAGAATTGGTTAACATAACCTTTTGTATAAATGTAAGCCTAAAAGGCATAATAGAGAGGTAGAAAGGTAGAGAGTCAGTCAGTTAGAGTGAGATTAGATAGGTTTGACTGTAAGCCTACGGGCAGGAAAGAAAGGCCGCTGATATAGAAGATCAGACCGAGGAATAAATTTCTGTGTAAATGTTTGTTTATTAATACAAATAACTCGATTTTGAGTTTGTGTGATGTATATTTGAATTATAATTTGTGTGTGAACTTGAGTAATTCTGCGTAACATAGGTTGCAGGTGTACAGAACCAGAGAAGAGGTGTAGAGATGAGTGTTGTGGCTTTACACACAGATAATACAGGAGGAAGCCTTTAATGTTACAGCGAAGGTGAAGGAAGCGTAAAGGCGCGAGCAGAGATCGAGTTTAGAACCAATGAAGATCGTCAGGTGGGAGCAAATACACAGACAGAAATCTAAATGAGTTGTTACATAGAAAGAAACAAAAGAATGTAGCAGCGAAGTGCAGTCGTTGGATCAATCAAATCAACGAACGAGAGCGAGGGAGATAGACGGCTAAGATTAAGTCGCGCAGAATAAGTCAAGAAGATGGACTGCAAAGATTAAACCCACGTGCTAGAAAAGGATGAAGCAATCTCGCAAAGGGTAAGCATTTTCTCGTGTGGCATAAAGGTAGTATATGGTATTTTATAATTCTACGCGATTAGCCTTAGTGGCTGACACGTACCACACAGAGGAAAGAGAAAACCACTTTTCTTGCGTGCCTTCATTCTGATATCGGTCGTGCTTAATTCTGCGCAAGATTGTGCAATAACCGTTGGATCAAGAGAGATTGATCAACAGTGAAGATCAGCCAAGCTTGTTGGCGATCGGGTGACATGACAGTCATTGGATCGGACGGAGCATATCAACAATAGAGATCATCTGGGGTTAGTTGATGATCGGGTGATGCGATAACCATCAGATCAAGGAATAAGATTGACGACGGAGATCTAATGCGCCAAGGAGAGCATCGATGTATGTGCAAAGATTCGAAGAAAGGCGGAAAGGTAAAGGTTTAAGTGTGGTTATGTAATATTTCTATTATATGGGAATTATAATAGAAATAAGCGGAGTTTAGGTTTTATGGGTTAAGTTTGGGGTTTAACCAAAGTTTATGAAGGGTTGTGTAAGGTTTTTCTTAAAGGTTTATCAAAGGTTTAGACTTTGGACAGCTAAGTCAAATGTTTCCACTTAGAGTTTATTAAGACGCGTTAAGCATTTAATTAAAGAGCATTAAACCTTGGGTCATGGGAGGTTTCCCTAAGTATTTCCGCTTAAAGACTTAAACTTTGATAAAGTGGTTTTTCGCCATTTATATTGGTGTTTATCTTGGGACACACATAGTGTGACATGCAATCGTATTTGCATATTGTGGGTATATGCGGCTTAGGCTGCATCATTGGGGATATGCAGCTTAGGCTGGCATCAGTTTGGTGATATTTTCATACCTTTTCTTAATGGATTACTCTATTGACATATATATTCTTGTTAGTTAATATATCATATTATTCTTAGTGCATTCTAGAGAATTGCATGCATTGAAAATGCAACAAGAAAATCTCAATTTGACCTTGCCTTGGTCAAACTAGAGAAAATTCAAATTTCTATTTTAGAAAAAATCTTGGAAGGTAGTTAACTGAGGTGACATGGCACTTTTCAATCATTTAACTCAGTTAATTCAAGTTTGGGAAGCTTGAGTTCATTTCAGTATGTTTGATTGCTAATTTGTAGCAATCTGTTTCAGTTAATTTGAGTTATTGTCATTTTAACTAGTTTTAATTGTGACAAGAACTAGTGGAGGTCAAGTTGTGGAAGTGGAACTTCAACCACTCAGTGATCAATCAGTTAACTAATCAATCAACCCAATATAATTTTTTCATGCAGAGAATTTGAGTTACCCAGTTGAGATGGAGATTCCAAGGCAGTATATTATCAATTGTAGCATATTCCAATGTGTACAGGTGACACATGTAGTCAGAGGAAGGACCTAAGGCAATTATGCAATTCTAGAGTGGGAAATTCCTAAATAATAGAGGTCAATTTCTTAAGGGAACAACGCAAGGAAATAGGAGCTTGGAGGGCTTGAAATTGGCTAAGTGTTGGCCAGAGTCATCTAGTCATGAAGAGGGATAGACTATAAATTTGCAGGGTGTGCTCAGGCTTGAGCAATCATATGTATTTCATCTCTATTCTCCGATTAATGCAATATAGATAGTAAGGGGTTTTGAGCAATTGCTTTCCCCTAGACAAATCTTTGTGCATGTGTTAGGTTTCTTTTCACATGTCTATGATTTGTGTTCTAGATGGTGAATTAACTTTTGCAAATCAGTAGAGTACCTTCAAGTCTTGTGATTTGGTAAATTTCATCAACAATATTGAATCTACACATTAAATTTCTACATGATAAATACGCTGGAACCATTGTAGAACCTACATTTTGAAGTTGTTATTGCATGAGGTTCAAATTTGAAGATCAGTGTTGTAGGTTTTTATTAAGGACTAAGAAGATGGCTTTGAATATGCCTTGGAAGGAACCTCAAACTTTGTTGCAAGGAAGGACTGCTAGAATACATCAAGATAGATGTAGCAAAACCCCAAGCATCTAATGCCCAAAATCTTGCTCACTAGAAGAATGATGTGGACAAGATGAGGAGAATCATATTGGAGGGAGTACGGGATCATATTATCTCGAATCACCATGGAAAAGAGACTCCATTCATGATGTGGAAAGCACTGACAAAATTGTTTGAGAATAATAGTGGCCACGTGAAGTTGGCACTCAAGGACAAGCTTCGAAGTATAAAAATGCAGAAGAATGAAACAATTCTACAATATCTAAGCAGGTTTACACATTGTCATGATGAAATTGGAGGGGTTGGTGTTAATGTCCCTGAAGAAGAATTGATAGCTCTAGGCCTTTTGGGCCTTCCCAAGAGCTGGAATAGGTATCAAGATTCGGTAAATGGTGGGGAAAAACTACCAAGTTGGGAGCGCTTATGGTCTGACCTGGTACAAGAGGAAATAATATGGAATACCAGAGATGGGATTTCCTCTAAGGGCAAGGATGAGGAGAATTGTGACTTGGCTGGAAAGGCAAAGAAATGGAAATGGAAGAAATACCAATCCAAAGCAGAATCTAGTCAAGGGGGAAAGAATAAAGACTTGCCCAGAATCAAGTGCTTTCACTGTCATGAATTTACGAACTATGCCACGAAGTGTCCACACAAGAAGAAAAACAAGAAGACCTTAGGAGGAGTAATGGCTGAAGTTTTGGCTTCATAGTTCGAGATTGATTTTACTGTCATTGCATGCATGGCCAACACAGTGATGGGAAGCGTTTGGTATCTCGACAATGGTGCCTCGTTCCATATGATGGGAAATAGAGATTTTTTCAGTGATTTGGAGGAGAAGGATCTCCTAATGCACATCTAGATGGGCGATGATGGAAGGTACAGTGCGACCAAGATTGGTACAATCACCTTTCAGAGGGAGTTAGACTCCCCTCTCAGGCTCAAGGATGTGATGTTTGTTCTGGGTCTAAAGAATAATCTTGTCTCTGTTGCAATTTGGGAAGATCGTGGTTATTATGTGATCTCTAATAAAGGAAAGAAATTCCTTAGACACATAGCCACGGGAAAGGTGAAGTGGATCGAGGTTTGTGTGAAGAATCTATACAAGCTAGATGTGGAGGATTGTGTTGTATTAAGCACAAATGTGGAGAAGGTGCAAAGTCGCGATGTCGGTGAACTTTGGCATATAATACTTGGCTATTTTCATCATGGTTATTTGAAGATCATGCAATGGATTACCACAAGCCTCCCTAAAGGAGCACTAGAGCAATAAGACACATGCAAAGGGTTTACCTTGGGGAAGTACATAAAAGTCACTTTCCATGATCAGGACAATAGAGCTCATGTAGTCCTTGAAAGGATCCACTTTGATGTTTGTGGACCTTTATCGACAACCTCCACTGCCAAGAAAAAATATTTTGTCTTCTTTATTAATGACTACTCATGGAAGTGTTGTATATTCTTCATGCGGAAGAAGGATGAGACTTTGTCTAAGTTCTTAGAGTTCAAGGCAGTAGCAAAGAAAGAAATGGGCAAGAAGGTGAAGGCTCTCAAGAGCGATAATGGAGGTGAGTACATATCGAATGAGTTTTAAAAAATGTGCAAAAGAAATCATTCGATGAGAGTTGGTAGCACCCCACAACCCACGGTAGAATGGGGTGGCTAAGAGGAAGAACCAGAGAATTGTGGGAGAAGCACAGGCAATGTTGCATGACCAAAGCCTACCCCTGCACTTGTTGGTTGAATCATGCAACACATCGGTCTATTTTCAGAATATGAGTCCTCATCGGATTCTCAGCATGATCACACCAGAGTATGATTTCTCGAGGAGGAAGCCAGATGTGTCACACTTCAAGATTTTTGGAGCCTCTGACTATTTCCATGTCTCCAAAGTATCAAGGAAGAAGCTAGAGCCGACAAAAGAGTTGTGGATATTTGTGGGTTACACAAAAACTCCCCACAACTACCGTGTGTATTTTCCATCCCTCAAAATGAAAAATGTGTGATGGGATGTCAAATTTGATGAAGACAAAACCACGCAGTGCTCTCTTAAGAGGGAGCTTCATATCCCACTAGAGGATGAGCTTTTAGCTCCAAAGGAGGAGCCCCAAGATGTTGTGGAGCAACCACAAGTTGAGGCACAGAGAGTGGAGATAGTCACTCAAGCATAACCACAAATAAGGTAGGAAGAGAACTAGAGAAGCTCAGAGACTTGTGTAGGATGCAAGGGAGAATGTGGGTGCTCCTTCAAAGAAGTGCAAGCAGAGAAGCTCGCCAGATCAGTACACTGGCTACATGGATCTAATAATTGAGATAGTAGAGACTGAGTCATCCTCGTTCAATGAAGTAGTAGAGAAACCTGTATGGGTTGATGTAATGGTGGAGGAGTAAGAATCCATTGTGAATAATAGTGTTTGGGAAGTGGTCCCAAGGCCAGCAGACAAATAAATTGTGCGTTCAAGATTGATATTCAAGGTGAAGCAGGCAGCATATGGAAGCATAGAAAAGTATAAGGCTAGAGTTTTGGCTAAGGGGTACTTTCAGGAGGAGGGGATTGAATATGAGGAGACCTTTGCTCCTATAGCAAGGTACTCATCCACCAGATCAACCCTTGCTTTGGCTACATAGATGGGGTGGAAGATACACTAAATGGATGTGAAAATTGCATTCCTCGATGGATTTATTGAGGAGGAGGTGTGTATCAAGCAACTTGAGGATTTCGAGAATTTTGATCGAGAGTCTAATGTGTTCAGACTCAAGTGAGCATTATATGGTCTCAAGCAAGCACCTCGTGCTTGGTACACCATGATCGATAGCTATCTCACCGGTTTGGGCTTCACCAAAAGTGAAGCGGATGCAAACCTCTATCATATTTTGGTAGAAGGTAAATTGTTGATTATTTTTTTATATGTTGATGACTTGATCTTGACTTGTGATGAGAAGTTGATCAGATCTTGCAAGGAAGACCTTGCAAGAGAGTTTGAGATGAAGGACATGGGTCTTATGCACTACTTCCTTGGATTGGAAGTATGGCAAGGTGATGGGGAACTGTTTTTATCTCAGGGTAAGTATGCCAAGGAGACACTTCAGCGGTTCCGCATAGATGGTTGAAAACCCATGGAGACTCCTTTAGCTACAAACTGGAGGAAATAGGATGCCACTTCAGGTGAGGAAGTGGATGCGAATATTTACCGAAAATTAGTGCGTTCACTCATGTATCTTGTGAAGACACAACCAGAAATGTGCTTTGCAGTGAACCAGTTGAGCCAAGATATGGTTAGGCCAACCAAATTGTTTTGGATGGCATCTAAGAACGTTCTATAGTACCTTAGAGGCACTACCCAGTTTGGATTATGGTATAGACGAATAGAGTGAATGAAGCTATATGGCTTCACAGATGCAGATTTGGCGGGAAGTCCATCAGACCGGAAGAGTACATCAGAATTTTCAGTGTTGGGTCCGTAGCAGTTTCTTGGTACAAAAAGAAGAAAATATATGTGGCACTAAACTCGACATAAGGATAATACATGGTTGCAAGTCAAGCAACATTGTGAGGAAATCTAGATGAGAAAGATACTTGTTGCCTTATTTGGTCATATGATGGATCCTATTGTGATTTACTGTGATAATCAAAGTTACATCAAACTCTTTATGAATCCTATTTTTCACGATCAATCCAAGCATATTGATATCCTATATCACCATCTATGGGATTGTGTGCATAGGTGGATTAAGTTGTTGCAGTACATTTCGAGAGAGGAACAAGACGTTGATATTTTGACAAAATCCTTGTTGAGAGGGAAGTTCGAGTTTCAAAAGTGAAGGATATGGGTGGTTGATAATCCTTTTCTTGCTAAGAGGGAGTGTTGAAAATGCATCAAGAAAATCTCAATTTGACCTTGCCTTGGTCAAATTAGGGAAAATTTGAATTTCTATTTTAGCATAAATTTTGGAGGTAGTTAACTAAGCTAACAAGGAACTTGTCACTTAGTTAAATTAGTTAATTTTAGTTGGGGAAGCTTGATTTCAGTTCAATATGATTGATTGTTAATTTGTAGTAATCTATTTCAATTAATTTGAGTTATTATAAGTTCAACTAGTTCTAATTGTTAGAAGAACTAGTGGAGGTCAAGTTGTGGAAGCAGAACTTCAACCACACTCGATGATCAACTAGTTAACTGATCAATCAACCCAAAATAATCATCGCATGCAGAGAATTTGAATTACCCAGTAGATATGGAGATTCCAAGGTAGTGTGCTATCAGATGTAGTATATTCCAATGTGTGCAAGTGGTGCATGTAGTCATAGGAAGGACATAAGGAAATTGCGCAATTCTAGAGTAGGAAATTCCTAAATAATAGGGGTCAATTTCTCAAGGGAACAACACAAGGAAATAAGAGCTTGGAGGGCTTGAAAATTGGCTAAGTGTTGGCCAGAGTCATTTAGTCAGGCAGAGGGATAGACTATACACTTGCAGGGTGTGTTCAGGCTTAAACAAGCATATGCATTTCATCTCTATTCTTTGATCAATGCAATATAGATAGTAAGGGGTTTTGAGCAGTTGCTTTCCCCTAGATAAATCTTTGTGCATGTGTGATGGTTCCTTTTGCATGTCTATGATTTGTGTTCTAGATAGTGAATTAACTTTCACGTATCAATAGAGTAGCTTCAATGTGGTGATTTAGTAAATTTCATGAGCAGTATTGTATCTACACATTAAATTTCTATAACATGGTCATGTTATATTATTGATGTCACTAGGCGTGGGTGTGATACATGGCCCCCTTTTGTTGAGTGTGTGGTGGGGACACTCTTAATGTTTGAAGGAGTTAGCACTTATCTTACATCTCTTTCATGTGGTGTAATGATATACTTTTCCTTGGTGGGATCATCCTAGTTGATATAACATTGTAATATTAGACATCACCTTAAAGGGATATGTGATTGATGATGTTAATATCCTTAATGATGTGTATTATTTCCTCGGGTTGAGTTAAATTGGGGTATTACATGTGCTTTCATGTCGATCTAGTCTTTTCTAATTGTTAATGATGTATTGGTTCCTTGGTGGTGCTACACTCTAGGTTCAAACCGAAGTTGAGCATAATATTGCAATATTGTCTTGGTTACATAATGGAGATTTTCTAGGAAAGCAACTTGTATTACATGATACAACACTTGATGGAGTGCACCCTTGTATTGGCACACATATTGAGGTAGATCGCCATATTTATTACTGTATTACTTTAGTGGAGGGGCCATTCCCTTGCTTTTGGAGTTGGTTGGGTTGCAGTGGATCTATGTCATGGTGGAGATTATTTTGTTGTTTGTTGGAGGTGGGTGTTTATCTCTTTTCCTGCTAGGGACAATAGTCAACCTACTATGGAATTTTTAAGATTCCCCTATGTTTTATGGAGGCAGTACTCCTCTTTCACACTCATATTTTAAAGGTATTCGTCCAAATAGTCAAACACTCACACATTTACACCTATGAGTGGACTAGGTGTTGAAACATAACAAATAAAAATATTAGGTGTTGAAACATAATAAATAAAAATATTAATCTCACAAATAATTGAATACATTCCATGACATCCATCCATTCAAAATTTAAGTAAAACATGTTTGAAGCAATATTCATAGACAAAAAAGCAAGATTAATGGCCTAGAATTTTCAAAGTGATTTAGATGATTTCATTCATTTCGAGTCATAAGATGCATAAGAGAACATTCACGAGATGCCATGCTTTATGAAAAGTCTTTGAAATAAAAAATGTCATGAAAGACTGGAATAACTCTATGTGAAAGTAAAAAAAAAATATAAATTGAAGTTTAAGCTCAAATAAAGTGTGTTCCTATTGCACAACACAATGATCATGATGCTTAAACTATCAAAGAAAATGCATTCATCCAAACGGAATGGGATGAGGCTCCTGTGTACCAAATAAAATAATATTAGTAACATGGAAGAAAAAGAGAGGCAGTTAGGGATAGACCTTATAAATGAATTATACACTTAATAAAGATGGATGGTTAGAGATTGAGAATAAAGAATGGAAATTGCTTCAAGTAGGAAAATATAAAACACTCACAAAAACATAGAGGAATAGCAGATGGAATGATCTCTCTCTTTGAAATATGCTTCACCTCTTTTTTATAAATTTCGTTCATCTTCTTGGAACTTCTTTATAGTTAGTTTCTTTTTCCCTTTTTTTGCTAATTGAATTAAATCCCAAACCTAGATATTCATCCTCCAAACTTGGTTCCACTTTAAACGCTCAAAAATTCTTTTAATAAATCATTTTTCCAAAATAAATTGTTTCCAAGCTAGAAATAGTTATGGATATATTTAATATTTTTGGCATGATGGGTGCCATTTTAGCTGTGGAAACCATTTCCAAAATGTTATTCTCATCTCCAGATTTCCAACAAGCTCTCGTTTTCCCAATTCAGACATCAAGAATTCAAGTTATGGTCTTTAGAAGATAATGGCTCAACAACCATTGATTTACTCCATGTGAATCTTAGCTTTTGAATTATCAATCCACCCTATTCATCCCACGTAAATTGTGGGAATGAATTTATAAAAAAATATAAAGAAATAGGTTCCTTATGTTATTTGTGTCTGAAGTAAAAAAAAGCCACATAACCTTATGTAGCTTATGCACAATGTAGTTTTTGGTTACCATTTCATTGGCAGTCATCTTTACCCAACAAATACTTTCCAGTGTTACCCTGAGAAATGATAAAAGTTAAGCAATAAAGCGAACTGTGAGGACAGAGTGAAATTAAAAATAAATAAAGGCAAAATTGATTAAGTAATGAATGTGACGTGCAAAGAAATATGGTAATGAATATGCGAAGGAAAGAGTGTAGGGTACAAGTTAAGTAATAAAGTGAACTATGAGGATGGAGTGTAAATAAAAGTAAAATCCATTAAGTAATGAATGTGATGTGCAAAGAAATATGGTAAAGAATGTGGGAAGGAAAGTGTGTAGAGTAAAGTATGTGTCGAGTATGAGGTGGGTTAATGTGCCCTACAATTTGAAAAATGATTAATTGTGGTAAATGGTTATTTAAATTTATAAGTAAAAAGAGGTGAGGTAGTAAGATAATTTTGCATGAAAAGTATGAATTGGGTAATGTTTTGCATAACTTGGAAAATGACTTAAGTGTGGTAAATGGTCACATAAATGACTAAGTAAAAAGGGAAGAGGAAGGGTAATTTTTCACATAATTTAGAAAATTATTAATTGTAGTAAATGGTCATGTAAATGTCTAAGTAAAAAGAGAAATATTGCCATGAATGTGCAAATGAAAGTGTGTAGAGTAAAGTGTGTGTGAAGGAGTATGAAGTGGGGTAGCGTTCCACACAATTTGGAAAATGACTAAGTGTGGTAAATGGTCATGTGAATTTCTAAGTAAAAAAGGAATAGGAGGTAAGGTAATTCATCTTGAAAAGTATGAAGTGGGGTAATGTTCCACACAACTTGGAAAATGGCTAAGTGTGGTAAATGGTCACATAAATGACTAGGTAAAAATGGAAGAGGAGGTAAGGCATTTTTCCATGAAAATAACACTTTTGGAAAAATGAAAAATAGATAAATAAACTGGATAATGGAAATAATAGCCTCGAGGGTTAGCTCAATTGGATGAGTTCTCATTGCTAAAGTACCTCACCAATGGGAGGTCACAGAGAAAATTCTCCTCGTCACTCTCAGGGTTAGGATTTTCTAGTTTGGTTGGTAGGATGTGATCCCTTCGGGCCGATCTGCCCGAATTTTCCTTAGGAATTTTTTTTGGATAATATGATAAAAATGAAAGAAATGGGGATGATAATAAGTAAAATTTTAAATATATCAAGATAAAATGGTGATATCTTTGGCATATGATTTGAACGAAGTTGAGACATAGGGCTATCTAATAGGAGGATGAGCATAGTTGATTTGATTTATTCCTTCTTAGAAACCCTTTAATTTTTTAAAGGAAAAAACATCTTAGTTAACCTTCTGTAAGGAAGCACCTCACCTTGAAATTGATCTTAAACTCTTAATTTTTTTGGGCCTTCATGAGCGTCATTTGTGTAACTGACCCACCCCACATTTACCCACTTTTACAAGCTCTCTAGGGTAAACATGAGTTGAGTGATACTATGACATGACCTGATCTCCAAGTTCCAGTTATGGAAGTGGGGCCTACAATCCAAAAAATTATTGATACCGCTCAGGCACACTAGATCACCCATAAGTCAATCCACAACCTCTAATGATCAAATCCTAAGTTGGAATTATTTTTCCACAAGCCTAAGACCCCAACCGCACCCACAACATGGCATGTATGTGATTACAAGGCTCCAACCGCACCCATAAGCCTTTCTCCATGCGGTTATGACCCAAATCTTCTATTTTTGTTCATGCGGTTCTGGGATATGTGACACTTTTTCAGTCTAACCTCCATATCATTGCCCAAAACTTCTTGTAACTTTCCAGAATCATGATAAAGATGATAACAATGCCAAACATTCAAACTTGGAAAATATCTTCACCTAGACATGCCTAGTACACAATAGACATTTCGTTAAAACATATGGTAAATATGTAAGCTACAGGTCATGAATGCATATATAATCATAAACCTCTTAACTTCATCTTAGAATCACCAAGAAGGTCTAATGTCATCTAAAGTAGTTGCAAAAATACTTGTTAGCATGTGCATTGATTAACCTTT
Organism: Pinus taeda; assembly: GCA_000404065.3. Lineage (NCBI taxonomy): Eukaryota > Viridiplantae > Streptophyta > Pinopsida > Pinales > Pinaceae > Pinus > Pinus taeda. Next base: position 116,477 of record APFE031517179.1, read on the forward strand.
CAAATACTTATCAAATCATGAACAAGAGCCATGGCTATAGGACATCATAGAACCATGCTTATAACTAGACTATTAACCATGACAAATCAACGATAGAATCCATATAATAACAAGTACAATTTATCATAGATGAGAATGTGAAAATAACTCTTATTATCTTGTGCAAATACCAACCAAGTCAGGGACTTCCTTGTACCACCCAACCATAGATTGGATTGAACCAAATATTTCTTTTAGCCAGTCATCCCCATGCCATATTCCAAGCATGAATGTGGGATCATAAGGGCTAAACCAAACTAAAACCAACTAGGGCTTACAAAGGCCAAACCACCTCAACCCTCAACCATAATGATCTCATCTATATGATCCATAAATCAATAACATCAACCAGATTGGTCTCTACCCTAGTTGTTTAGGGCTCCAGGAACTATTAACTCAACCCATAGCTAACTCAAGGCTCTAGATCATTTGTTCCAACCCCAACTTCAGGGACTAGTAACTCAACCCATAAGGCTCCAAATCATTTTTCCCAACCTGCGGCTTCGAGAACTAGTAACTCAACCCATTTGTTCCAGGGCTTCCAGAGCATTTGTTCCAACCCACAGCCATAGGGAACCTGAGCAACAATTAGAAACACAAGTGGAAAACCCACAACACCAAGGTTATCTAGCAAATGGCAAGGCAAGGCTAAAACCATTGTCAATCCAGGAAAATCTCCATGCACCAAGGAATCACATGCATATACCATGCATCCAAAATCAACAAGCAAATCACACTTGTAACCTGTTACCTGCAAAGCATTCCAGTTGTAGCTATTTTATCCAACTATCTCCTTGCACTCCCTTGCTTTCATTTTCTTTTGTTCTCCCGTCCAAGTGAATATTAGAGTGCTCCAAGCATGCTCTAAGAATGCTCTAAGTGTGCAAGAGTATGAGAGAATGAACTAGATATCCACCACAAAACTATCAAAAAGCTAGCAATTTTTTCTCTTAAGCATTTTTATCATTGATGCCTCTATTTTCTTCATTTTCCTTCATTTTTCCTCTAATTCCTTTACATGCAAATTTGTGTCTCTTCACCTTCCTTTTCTCCTATTTTCCTTTATTTATCATGCTTCTTAATACTTTACCAACACATTGTTACATGTTCTAATTCCTTTTACTGCTATTGCTAACATTCCGACAGCCAGTTCCAACCGCCCAAACCGGGCATTTCCCATGTTTTCCTGTAGCAAGCATGTAACTTCTATTAGACTCAAAAGGAATTGAAATAAATTCAAGTCATACCTCATCGATATCTCGTCAGTAAGGTACACTTGCAATTATGTTTACTTCCTGTCACAACAAGTCAAATTAGCTCTTTGATAAAATCATCATATATAAACACATCACATCCGATTAATTAAAAATTGAAATAAAGTATTGATACTTGTCTTTAAGTTTGTGTTTTCTTCTACCTTTGTTCTTTGTCCTTTTCATAGACACATTGAATCAGTTTCCAAACCTGGCAAGCACCCAGTGTCTTCTCTTCTTTTTTATCATGTACACACACTGGATCGATTTCTAAACACAGAAAGCACCTAGTGCCTTCTCTTATCTTCTCGTCCAAAGAAATAAGAGAATTAAGAAACTATACCACCTCCTCCCTCAATATCAGCAACAAGGGAATTTAGAGACTATACCACCTCATCCCTCAATATCAGCAACAAGGGAATCCATAGACTACACCGCCTCCTCCCTAAATATCATCAACAAGGGTTTCCACAGACTAAATAACCTCTACACTCAATATCAACAACAAGGGAATCTAGAGACTAAACTCACCTCTACCCTCAACATCGACAACAAGGGAATCCAGAGACAAAAATGCCTCTACCCTCAATATCAACAATAAGGGCATCCAGAGACTAAATCACCTCTACCTTCAATATCAGTAACAAGGGCATCTAGAGACTAAACCACCTCTACGCTCAATATCAGCAAGAAGGGAATCCAAAGATTACCAAGCAACTTTTCCTTGAGTGTATTTCCACGCCTTACTACAAGCAACCACAATTCAAATCTAGGATCTGAGGCTCTTTCCACTCAGCCATGCTTATCCCAGCATGTCACATATCACACTGCTTTCATTCCACTAATGTATCCTTTAGCATTACATGTCCATAACATAAACATAGGCATAGTTATACACACATAATATCAAAATTATGTCCACGTGATAATAACCTCATAGGTCTTCCAAGGCTACCCTTCCCACTTGATTCCTTATAGAAACAAGAACCTTTCCATGCCATTCACATGCATAAAACCATCATTCGAGAACTCCCTTTATCCGTGCAATGCATGAACAACATTGAGAACAATAGTTCCCAACATAGCTAAGGCATTTGACGCCTCAAATCTATTCACCTTACCTTTCCTAGTTACCTTTCTTATGACTGTCCTACCATTTTCCATTTACCCCAGTGGACCCAACTAGTCCAACAGGCTATCATATTCTTGCCTTCGGTTGTCGTTATACATGCACTGGGCTTCATTTAGGTCTTACATTGGTTGTTGGGTTTCATTCATCTCTCCCGGAGATCCATTAACTTTCCTCTTCCCCCAATCAATTACCAAGACCATTAAAATATAAAAGTCAAGTTCAAGAAGCAAACAAGAAGGAAACCATGAAAAACTAATAACAATACAACACCATAAACAAAGTGGCATGGGCATGCACTAGACACAATCAAAACCAAAAATCAAGAACAAACAAATCATAAAACAACAAAAGCGCAAACTTTCAATAGACACCATGACTCAACCCCCATGGTTCCCAATGCTTCCAAGGGAAGGCTCAACCTGAGCCTTCTTCAATATTTCATTGTACTCTTTTTTGCCATATAATTTTGTGCATCATATTGCCATAAACACACAATTGTCAGTGCATAAATGAATATATCAATATACCAGTTACCTTACCTTGTTGTACCCAACACGTTATCGTGTAACTGAACTCATGCACATAACATCTCTCAAGGGACTCCAATTCCCTTGACGAATCATGTCATAACTGAAAACCAACTATTATGCCTGCATTTGATTAGTTATCTTCCATGTAGCTTCCTCGACCCAAAGTGCTTCCACTACACTTTAACTTTCTCTATTACTCGGTTATGGAGCATGAATTGATTTTGCTGCAAAATGCATTGAGGATTTTCCTAGAACTCTCCCCCTAGTTCCTCTTCCACCTCAATGATGGATCCCTGGTGACCTGCTTATCTATTATTCATTGTTGCATAGATCTGGGGAATTCTTTGACCTACATCCTCAACCGTCCACACCTCCTACGCATTGTAGATATGAGGCCTACCACACATCCACTACGCACTTTGATACAAAGGAAAATCCTTCCTAAGATGATATCCATCATAAGGTCGATACCGTAATGGTTTTGCATCTTCTGACATCAAACTCATCCCAAATCAACTCCTCATCTATGATGCCTCTAACACGCTTAACAACTTCACACTAGATGTCTGCTTTTCCTTTGAGACTGAGGGTAGCTAGCTTGGCTTCTATGTACTCTGCTGGAAAATATCCCTTCTCACTTCTCCTATAAGGGTGTTAGCAGTAATGGTGATGATATCTCTAAGAAAAAGAGAGAGAATAAAATCCATAAGCAGTGCCCCTCCTGTCAGGTGTATCTAAATATTTGCCACCTTTGACTGTATCATCCTTATCCAACATGTGTCTTCTAAGAGGCCTACTACCATATGCCCTATTAGTATTCTCCTCCTGTCCATGACTGATCCCCATCTATCCCTACTTATGCAAATCTAGAATACTTTGAAGGATGACTGCATTAACTTTGCTTTCTTTTCTTGAGCTCTTGCAAGTCTTTCCCTATGTATCAATCAAATTGTGATTGTTTTCCTTGCAACTTATAATACATGCCCTCAGAATCCTTATTGTATCATCCAAATCAGGAGAATACTCTTCTGCTTGCTACTCAATTGACCTTTCCCATTCCACTGAATTCACATCAAGCTTGTAAGGGGAGTCATGTGAACTATAGTCCACTACTTTGCTCTTCATCTATGATCTTATATTGTCCTGCAACATACCATGTTAGATAAAAATAAATAAAATACATAATCAAATTCATACCTCAATGTATCTCAAGGGGGAAATCACATCTACACAAGTCAGTCCATATTAGAACGATACATAATAAAATCAAGAACTTAACTGTCATGCAAGAAACCTCCATGAAAATAATTCTCATGCATACAATTGCAATGCATATAATAACAAGTTACTATCATGCATGACTAATCGATGCATGTGCATATGACTGAACTAATCAATTAGCATCTACCATGCATGTAACCACAACAACAATATAATGACAAACATGCATATAACTGTGATGCATATAACATCGATTAACCATCATACATGCATTACCATTGTAGTATGATTTGGTTTTACCACGAGATCCAATGCTACAACCTCATTCTGATACCACTTTGTAACAACCCCACCCCACATTTACCTGCATTTACAAGCTCTCCAGTATAAACATGAGCTGAGTGATACAATGACATGACCCAACCTCCAAGTTTCAGTTATGGAAGTGGGGCCTACAATCTAAAAACTTATTGATAGCTCTCAGGAGCAGTAGATCACCCAAAATTCAATCCACAACCTCTAATGATCATATCCTGAGTTGGAACTTCTTTTCCACAAGCCTAATGCCCCAACCACACCCACAACACAACATGCATGCAATTATGAGGCTCCAACCACACCCATAATCCTATCTCCATGTGGTTATGAACCAAATCTTCCAATTTTGTGCACGCAGTTCCGGAATTTGTGCCACCTTTTTAGGCTAACCTCCAGACCACTGCCCAGAACTGCTTGTAACTTTTCAAAATCATGATTAAGATGGTAACAATGTCAACATTCAAATTTGAACAAGATTGACCTAGACATGCCTACTAAACAATATACATTTCATCAAACATATGGTAAACTTGTAAGTTATAGGTCATGAATGCATATCTGATCATAAACCTCTGAACTTCATTTGAGAATCACCAAGAAGGTCTAATGACCTCTCAAATAGCTACAACAACACTTGTTATCCCATGCATTCATCAACCATCCAAATACTTATCATATCATGAACAAGAGCCATAGCTAGAACACATCATAGAACTATGTTTATAACCAGCATATAACCAGAATATTAACCATGATAAATCAGCCATAGAATACACATAATAACAAGTACAAGTGCTCATAGATCACAATAGGAAAATAAATCTTATTAACTTGTGAAAAATCCAACCAAGTCAGGGACTTCCATATACCATCCGACCATAGATTGGGTTGAACCATATCTTTCTTTCATCCAATCACCCCTATACCATATTCCAAACATGAATGTGGGATCATAAGGGCTAAACCAAACAAAAAAATAAACCAAGTATTTCAGAGGAAAAACCACCTCAACCATAAACCATGGTGATCTCATCTATGCGATAAAAAATTCACTAACATCAAACAGATTGGTCTCTACCCAAGTTGTCCATGGCTCCAGGAAATAGTAACTCAACCCACAACTAACTCAGGTCTCTTTAGATTTTGTTCCAACCGCGGCTCCAAGGACTAGTAACTCAACCCACGAGGCTCCAAAACATTTATCCCAACCTATGGCTCTAGGAATTAGTAACTCAACCCAACTGTTCCAGGGCTTCTAGAGCATTTTTTCCAACCCACGGCCATAGAGACCTGACACCAATCAAAAACACAAGTGGGAAACCCACAACACCATGGCTATCCAGGAAATGGAAAGGCAAGGTTGAAACCACTGTCAATCTAGGCAAGTATCCATGCTAATGACAACACATAACCAAGGAATCACAGGGATATGCCATGCATCCAAATATCTGCAAGGAAATCGCACATGAAACTTGTTACCTACAAAGCAATCTAGTTGTAGTTGTTGATCCAACTATCTCCTTATGTTCCCATGCTTTCCTGTGCTTTCTTTCGCCAATCCAAATGAATGCTAGAGTGCTCCAAGAATGCTCTAAATGTGCAAGAGTATGAGAGAAAGAACTAGAGCTCCACCACAAAACTGTCAAAAAGTTAGAAATTGTTTCTCTAAGCCCTTTTATCATTGATTCCTCTATTCTCTTCATGTTCCTTCATTTTCCTCTAATTTCCCTTGCATGCAAATTTGTGTCTCTTCACCTTCCTTTTCTCCTATTTTCCTTTATTTCTCATATATGCCAATTATTTCCTTTTTTCCTTTGCCAATTTTCATAGCCATTATTAATCCACAAGTGATGCCCACTAAATTGCTTTGCCCACCATTCAACTTGGAATACGTGTCTCATGACCTTGGTCTTATTTTATTTAAATGGGAAATCAACAAGGGGCTATTACAATTTGGCACATTCAAAAGAGAAAATTTGACCTTCAATTTGATCAATAGTGGGCACACTTCTCTAGGGTGCAACTATGAGGATTTAATCAAGGATGATTTGTTGTTGTTGTTGTTGACTCATTCCTTGCCCCTTTCTAGAGGGTTGTTATGCATTGGAGGAAGTGATAAATAATTACCTATGAGAGTTCCCTTGATATCTTTGACACATGGAGATGGAGGTCATGATAGGTATTTTAAAGAAGTCACTACACATTTGTGGATGGTGTACCAGTTGGAGCCCATTATTTTATTATGTGATTGAGGTTTTACTTTAACAAAACCATTATTTTTCCCCCTCTGAGAAGTTTTTTGGAGTATTTATAGCAAATATTGATGATGGGAGGTTGAAAATTGAAAACACTTGCTACTTTGCAAGATTATTGAAGGTCCCAAGACCTTTAACCAAGCCTTGCATGTGGAGCACTCCACCTATTTGGCACTCTTGCACACATATATATGGATTTAGTTGGGTAGCCCACCTTGGGATTCATAAATTTTGAGTAGTTGCACATTTGTTCATGCATCTTATTTCAATAGGTGATTGAGGAGCACTCTCCTAAGGGGAGAAGTTCATTATTTTATTTATGCATGCATCTTGGAGGTCACACTACATATGGACCTTTTAGCATCTCGACATGGCCCTCTCTTTTGGAGACATTTTTCATATTTATTCATATTTTTAGATCGAATGAGCTCTCTCATAGCGGATCGAGTTCACATGATGATAGTTGACATGTCAACCATGAAGGAAATATGATATGGCTACTCCAATATTTTATTATTATTTGAATTCTTATGAAGTTATTTAGGGAATTATTTTGTTCTATTGTAAGACAAATTAATCTCCTTCAAAAAAAAATTATTTCTCTCCATTCTTAAGGGGTTTTTGGATTATTGAGAATATGGAGAGAATGAGAAATGATAGGAGGACATAAGCTTGGATATGATAGATGTGGGGCTTCCTTGAATATCAAATTCTTGAAGACTAATGAACAAATCACGGTACTAATATAATTTGTTGTATGGTTATGTACATGCTCTTTAATTGTTATCACTTTTCGTAGAGACTTCTTGCTATTATTTTAACTTTGAAAGCCTAATAAAGGGCTTACTATTCTTTTAGGAGTACGCAATGTGAGAAGGTTCTCTCTCTTGTCTATTTGTCATTTTATGTTTGCAATTGTTTTCCATATTTTATCAATTTATATTGTAGATAAAAACACACATTTCAATCATAAAACAATACCTTCATATTTGGATTAATGAGTAGTGCTCATATCCATCCAATACTAGTTTGTGTAACACATTTCTATCAAACAATTAAGGTTAAATTGCATCAAATTAGTTCCTTTTACCATAAGTATACACATAAATGATGAATGTATCAACTAGTTATTTCATCCATTAGACAATTTAATGTGGAAAGCAAACCTTTTTCTACCATATGGCCTAGTAACTCAAAAGTAGCTGATTGTAATAGATAACTTCTTTCATTCCATGTAATATTTCATGACTCTATTATCCCATATATTGATAGGCGCTAGTCGCATATCATTCTATTTCCCTTTTCCCCTCTTCTTCCTTTCCTTTCTTCCTCATATCTCTTTCGTCATTTCCATTTCCTTCCATACATTATACTATAACCTTTGTTTGATCAAGTTTTACTCTTCATTTTTTAGCTTCATTCCTCACTTTTTAACCTTGGTAATCCTATCTTTAAGGAAGCCTCCTTGTGTTGGAGAAGTGATAACCTAATGTGTGGGGAAGATTTGTTGAGGTGACAATAGATAACCTTCCTCAAGTACATAAAGCTATCACTTGGTACGTGGGACTTGGGACTTTACACTTTTGCAAGTGTTAGAATTTTTTGTAACACTCCATATATACTACAGGAAACATAACCAAGGGATGGACTTGGTATCAAAGTTGGCTTGAGGTGGAGATCCAAGTTCTCTTCTTTTCAGATCTAAGCTAGATGTTGATGGAAATATTCTCCCATCTCATATGATTGTTGTGTAAGGCTTCTAGAATTATATGCTTAGATAAGAGATGTTTCCTTCCATGTATTTTATTTATGCACTAAATGTGTTTCATATCCATTTATTGCTTTATGTCATTACATAGGATTTTTTTCTATGTGGTTCAAGGACTGCAAATATCGACAACTGCTACATCCAAAAAATATTTGTACCAGACAAAACCACTGGAATGGATCACTTCTTGCCAACTCAACCATGGAGCTTGTTGGTTCGAGAGAATTGAATCTATGACCTCTCAATAGCAGAGGTGATTTAATGATGAGGACTCGACCAATTGAGCTAACCCTAAGGGATTTTTTTTATGTGGTTCAGAGATCCTAAAGATCAATGACTGTTATGTCCATGAGATATTTGTACTAGGTATATCCTCCTGAAGGGGTCACTTCCTGCTAACTCAACCACAGATCATGACCCTGAGAGTCTCGAGAGAATTGAACCTGTAACCTCTCAATAGCAAATGTGCTTTAATAATGAGGATTGGACCAATTGAGCTAACCCTCGAGGTTTTCATTACATAGGATTACTTAGCTTGTATCTATGTTTTTTTGGACGAAATATGAAAATTTAATATTTTGATGTTTATCTTTGAAAGTTATTTTAATTTTTTAGCAAGTTAAAAAGTGAACAACCCTAAGGGTTAGCTAAATTGGTCACGAGCTAGAAGTGAACCCTATTATGTCTCCCCCAAAGTTGGGGATGCCATAGGTTCACCTCTCTTAATCCCCTTGGGTTTAGGCCCCATAATTATGGTTGACAATTTACCCCCTTTACCATTTGCAAATCATGGGAAAGTACTCAAAGGGTTTTCAATAAGGGTTTCCTTGAAAAAAAAAAAAGAAATAAAAATGAGGACAAAATCAACCTTTTGGCAAGGTTATATTTTTCTCGCGAGATAAATTCCCACCATGTCCCTTTTTTAATGATATTTCAACCACTTGGGTCTTCTTAAAATATGTTAAATACTATATGGTCAAGGTTCTCATTAATCAGACAGAGTTATAACATTCAAGAAAATCCCTACTAGAATTGGAGAAAAAATTCAACAAAAAATGGTTGAGTTTGTCCATTTTTTAACTTAATCCTTTTATGTCCCTTGATGATGGGTAAAGTGTCCACTTGAAATGTCAAGAACATTTCAAAACTCAAACATGATTGATATTTTAGAATATTTTCCAATAGTATATGTGGAGCGAAATTGTAATATCCACAAGGCTAACCTGTTAGACATAACTCGACATCTATTAAGCATTGAGCGGGTTCAAACATTAGTGGAATTTTGACATCAAAAATGGGATTTGTACATAAAATACTAAAATAATAAGAGAATATGCCACATCACACTATGGTAGAGGTGTTATCTCATTATTATTGAGTGTTTCCATGCAACTTGGTTTAATGTAGAGATAAGAAATGATAAAGAATTTAGATTACTTTGCATACCAATTAAATAATATGTTTAGCTTAATAACAAATGTAGCTCTAATGATTGGGAGTATGGTTTATTCTCTCATCTATCTAGGTTCAATTGGGACATGTTTGGCCTATTGTGATAAGGCTCGAAGAGTGGGCACTCCTACCTATGTAACATCTTAACTTTTTCTTAGTCATAAATTATTGGTATATCTAGCTTGTAAGATGTTAGCTATACTGTTGGTGTTGTAGTAATAACTAGACAAATTGATCTTAAACCTCTTACAAACCACTACAATATATTTTCTATTAACCATAGTTATATATATATATATATATATATAAATCAACACAAAAAATAAGTTTTTTTACTGCATAATAATAATAGCTAAATAAATTTATTTATAATTTATTAAATTTCATGGTCACACCAACCAATTTATTCAAATAAATACATGTAATAAATTTATCCATTTTAAATTTTAATAATTTTAAACCAAATAAAATGCATATGGAAAACTTTAGCCATTTTACTTGCTTACTTTAATAACAAATGTAAAAAAATTATATTAAAGAAAAAATTCACTCTTCACATTAGATAAAAGAGAACTATGACAATATAACAACTTTTTTTATCATACTAAATAATAGAGAATGGCGGTTTCAGAAAGCTTATGAAACATCAATATTTTATATTTAAATAATCTAAAAAAAATAATAAAATAATAATTGGTAAATAATTTCCTTCATTTTGACACTAAATATTTTACTGATTTAAATAATAAATAATAAAATAATAATATGTAAATAATTTCATTTGTTTTCATACGAAATAAAAGAGAATTTATTTGCATATTAAATAAAAGAGAATAATGATTAAATAAAATTATGTTTCACTGGGTTTCTGGGAAGGACCACGATATGTATAAAAGAGACGTATATAAGCAACCCAAAATTTAGGGAATTGACACCAAAGTAATAAAAATTATAAAATTAAAAATTATTTAAAAATTAATACATAAAAAAATAAAAATAAAAATAAAAAAATCTAAAAAATATGTCAATAACTAAATAGAAAATCTTAATAACTATGAAATGCATTTCTAAAGACTAAATATGATCAATCATTACATATTAGGCCATTGTCATTTATGAATTATCAATGGTCATTTGACATTTCTACATTGTAAATCTAAAAGTAAATTACTAAATTGAATCCATCATTTGACATTATGCAATGTTCCATCTAAATTCACCATTTGGCATGATGCAAGGTACATCTAAAATAAATTAATAAATTCATCATTTGACAATTGAAATTATGCAATGCATATCAAATTTTGAAAAACTATAAAAAGCAAATTCATCATATGATAATAACAAGTGAAGTCTAAAATAGTTATAGAATACTAAATTAAAAGTAAACATAGAAAAACACTGAACAATGAAATACTAGTAAATTTCTAAAAAGTACTAAATAATATTAATAAATATTAAGTTTTAAGATATATATATATATATATAATATTTTTAATTTTAATATAATATAATTTATAAAAAAATCAAGTTTTGGCAATTTTAAGTTTTAATATAGTTTTATTTTTTTTATTTTATTTTTTTCTTCATATATTTAAATTTGTATTTTTTTTTTAATTTTTAATGTTTTAAAAAATGGGGACGCTATGCCTTTGCGGTTCCCTGATGTCCCCCATTCCCTTTTGCGTCCCCCCGACATCCCCCTTGCGCCCCCTTGGCATCCCCCTATCCCGTGCAAAGGAGTCGTGTTTTTTGGCCATAAAAACGTCCCCAGGAGTTTCTCTAAGTTTCCCCAAAAAGAAGACGTGGGAGAAACGTTTCCCAAAGAGTTTCCCCGTCCCCAGAGCGTGGGGAGCGTCGGGGCACGTCCCCCATCCTACTAGACGTGTTCTCGTGGAACACTGAAAATAATGTGAAAATCTAGTCATTCTTAAAAGCCTCCTACTCACCCATCGTGTAAGACAATAACCTTTCTCTTTTTTCTATTCCAATCTTCCTTTTTGATGGAATGCATTTTTTTTTATCTCTCTTCCTTATTTTGCTTTCTTATCTAATTTTAAAATTTTAATATCCACTCCCTATATATAATCTCCTTCTATAATGTCTATAATCCTCTCTTTTTCTACTCTTACCTAATACCTCCTCTCATTCTTATCTCCTTACCTTTCCTATTTTAACCTTATCTTTACTTTGTCTTCATCTTCTATCTAAAACTTATTTCTTCTATTTTAATTCATTTTCTCCTTCCAATATTTCCATCTTGTAATTCATTTCCTCCTTCCAAATATTTCCACCTTGTAAGATTTCCTTCTTCCATTATTTCTAATCCCACTAATCCCACTTCTATTTGTCTAGTCCTCTCATTCTTCTTCTTTATATATATTATTTTAATTTTCTAATATGTTCTTTTGAACTTTATCTTAATTAGCTCTCACCCTTACTCTTTTTATTTTTTCCTTATTTATTAGGTTGCATCTTATTGTGTTTTATTAAATTTCTATTTAAATATTGGGTTATTATTTTTATTTTATAAATATTAAATTATTATATTATTTTATTTTATTTCTTCATATTTAGTTTTAATAATATTTTTTAAATAATTATTAAATTTTATATTATGTATAATCTAAATCTTGTACATAAATTTTCATTTTTTTTACTTACCAGAAATTAAATGTCCAATGAAAATGTTAGATATATAAAAAGTATTATACAATTTAATTATTAAAAGTAGTATTACAATGTGGACACTCATTAAATATTAAGAAAAAAAAATGATGATCTAAATAATAACTAATTTTCAGTATTCAAAAGTTTATATTAATTTACATTCATTTTAACGCTAGATCTAATAAGTATCTAGAGGGATCAAATCTCTTTCACTTTAAAAGAGGTTTGCACATCAAGTGATTTGATCTCTAGTGGATTTGAAGTTATTGTAAGTTAAGATAGATCTAGGTTGGTTTAAATATTAATTATGATTATAAATATAATCATTAATTTTATTTGTTTTTTATTTTATTTTATATCTTAAAATCTCTACAACCAGAGTATAGGGGTAGATGCGTAGGTGTAAATGTTTAACATTTATAAATTAATTATGGTTGATAGATAGTCTTGCTTTGGAAGTAACTAATAAATTGAGATGTTAAGTGGATAAGTGAATTGCTTGCTTAAGTAGAAGACTTGCATAATTTTGGTGGGTAGTAACCACTATTAAGTCTAAGCACTTACAATTTCAGTCCTACATAAGTGCTAAAGAAAATATAAATAATGGTAGGAAGTAACTATATTTTTTACATCTTATTCTTATCTTTTTTTTTATGCAAAGACTTGCTTAAATTATGGTGGGAAGTAATTCATGGTAGATATGTTATGACTTCCATAATTTTGTTGGGTAGTAACCACTATTAAGTCTAAGCACTTACAATTTCAATCCTAAATAAGTGCTAAAGAAAATATAAATAATGGTGGGAAGTAACTCATGTAATATTTTTTACATCTTATTCCTATCATTTTTTATGCAAAGACTTGCTTAAATTATGGTGGGAAGTAATTCATGGTAGATATGTTATTTACTTAAGTAAAAGTTATTTTCAAGTATTTTATTTTTTATGGTTTTCCTGCAAAGCTTAAGAATAAAAAATCCCTACAAAAATGTCTAAAAATCATGCATGAATATTTCAATCATATCCATAAATTATGAGATAAAATATGTAAGACAATTATCCACATGGCATTATATTGTGCAAATGTTGACATTCAAGTTATGGTCCAATCAAATGTTTGAAAATTATTTCTTTTAATAATATTGAAAAGTAAATATTTATTTTTCAAAGTTAAAGGTAAGTATTACTAGTTTTTGAAAAATAATATTTAAATTGTGACATTAGTTTATTAATTTATTAAAAACAAATATTAATAAGTAACCGCTAAAAAAAAGTCAAACTTTAAAGGAGGGGAGTCAAAAATTATAAAACTAAAATAAAATAAAATAAAAATAAATTAATAAAATAAGACAAAAATATAAAATATACGCATGTCAAAAGAAATATATATAAAAATAAATAAATAAATAAAAATAGAAACATATATATATCCAAAAAAAATAAATCAATAAATAAAACCAGGTCAACAATAAAATATGGGGCTCAATCCCATTAAACAAATAACAAATTACTAAAAGGAGTTAATAACGAATAGGATGATAAATACATAAAAAAGAAGGATCAAGAAAATCAAATCTAATAAATTAATATTATAATTTAAATATTATTGTTCAAATATAGTTGTTACTTGAAATTATGTCTCTACATTGCTCTCTATTTAAGCCTTTCCCATGGTCTACCTCTTCATCTGATCCTGATGATGAACCACACTTGTTAGTTCGAAACGCGTCGACCAAAAAGATTCTCTTATGTGATTTCTACCGAAAGACTTTGCTTAATTATAATTGGTCTTGGTAGGGACTACTAATGATTCCATGACCATATTTAAATTTAATTATTAAGTACTTAAAAACTCAATACTTATAATAAACTTGCAATATAGCAATTTTCTTAACCATGGATATTCACCCCCACTTTACCATGAATATCATTAACTTGTAAATAAGTTTTCTTATAATACCATGGCATATCAATACCGCATCTCATAATCAAAAATTAAAATGTAACTTATGGCATTCATTACATAGAGTGAAAATTCTCCATCATATGGAGGGGGAGAGGAGGGGGAGAGGGAGGAAGATAGTGACAGAGCTAGAGGGTGGAGAGAGTGGGAGGGAAGTGTAAGAGAGAGGAATGAAGAGAGAGGGGAGGGGGGGGAGAGAGAGATGGAGTAGGAGGGGGGAGAGATGGAGGGAAGAACAAAGACATAGAGAGATAGAATTAGAGAGAGAGGGATTGACAAGGGAGGAAGGGAGAGAGGGGTAGAGAGGAGAGGAGGGAAGACAAAGAGAAGGGGGGGTGAAAAAGAGAGAGGGAGACATAAAAATGGCGGGGGGAGAGAGAAGGAGAGAGGTAGGGAGATAGTGATAGAGTTTTAGGGTAGACAGAGAGAGAGACAGAGAGAGAGAAATGGGGGGAGAGCCAGGGAGGTTGTAATGTCCCTTAGTGAAAAATAAATATTTCATTTACTTTTAATGCACAAACTTGGTAAATCATGGGCTAAGTGGGAAGCCTAGTGGAAAACTATAATGTTTAAAATTTTATTTTAATTTATTCTAAAAAGGTTATGGCAAGTCTTGGAATTCATGGGAAAAGGCCTTAGATGAAAATTTTCATTTAACAGATAGTTAGAAGATAGTTACTCTCTTCCCTAGAGATAAATCATCTCATATGGGAAAAGAAGCCAAGAGGGTAGGAGAGGAAACTTGAGGCAACTAAGATGGGAGAAAATGAAATTGATACCTTGAATGAGACATTGTTAATGTAAGGAAGGATGCTGCTAGTTAAGGTATTCTTGAGCTGGATTGTAGGCCAATGGAAACCCTAAGACAAACTTGTGAGTTTGTGAGTTCTTGGTTGGACTAGTGTAGTCTTGATGCTTGAGAACAAACCTTTCTAGGTCATTGTCTATCAATTGTTCTGGAAATTGAAAGAGGGGGGGAATTGGACATGACTTCGATTCTCATTGGTTGGGAGGAATGGTCGTTCTCCTGGTTGGATTCCCTGGTTTCTTGACCTAAGATAGATAAGTATTTCAATTTGCAATCCGTAACATAAAATATATATTTTTGTATTTCCTGTAATGTGAAATTATCTGCAAGTCTTTGTAAATGACCAATGATAAAGAAGTAACATATATTTCTATAGAATAATTTTGTAATTGTGACAAATGTTGATAGTAGTGATTTTATTATTGTATAATAAAGGGAAATTTATTTGGTGTTACTGATGTTAATGATATAACGAGTTAGTAATTAAACTAGTTAATCACAGTCAAATACACAAAAGTTTGTTAATGGAACAGTCCGGATTTTTGTAATTGTTTGTACCTCAACACAGAAAAGGGGCAATTGACAAGTCCCAAAAGGATTGCAGATCCCACTTACCCTCTGAAGTACTGGTAATAAATTTAATAAATGTGAGTAAAGACTTGAACTATAAATTTTGTAAGAAACATATGTGCAGGTTGTTATCTGATTAAAGATTGGAAAATGGAAGGTGTATCTAGAATTATGTTTACATTGTTTGGAAGGAAAATTATTTTCGATTGAGAGTATGTTAAACTTACTATGTTCACAAGTATGGTGTGGATTATGGCCTAAAATGATAAATCATAACGCATATTTTCTTAAGAAAATAAAAGACAAAAGTGGGTAACTGCTAAATGTGAAGGTGTATAAACCCTGAAAGGGAGTTTGGGTTAGTTTCTAGGCCAAACTAATTTATTAGCAGCTAGAAAACAGTCCTTGGTTCCCCATAAGGGAAAACTAAAATAACTCTACAGCAAATGTACCTAAATATTATGCGAACAGTGGTTGTTTTTCAGGAAAAAAAATAAAATGTAAAAAAATAAAAATAAAAATAAATATAAAATATAAAAAATTTTACTTTACAATAAATATCGCATACCCAACAACTAAATATCCAATTTAAGAATTAAGCAGGAACCGATATCATTAATACTTTAAGAAGAGAAATATTAAAACAAAAACAAAACTAGAGTATTTCTACAAGTATTAAATAGATTGGAGCCTTAACCTCCATTCACACCAACATTACAACAATATTATAATAAACAATGTGCACGCATACTATGAATCCTCCAACGACTAACAAAATAAATTATATACAACAATACAATTCTTGAGAACGACTAACAAAATAAATTATATACAACAATACAATTCTTGAGAAATAAAAATATAGATGTGTTGAAAGTGTTCTAACACAGCTTAACTGACATAATTTTGGAAAATTTAAAATTCTTTTACAAAACAGAGGCTTTTGCTAATAGTACTATCCATGACCAGTGTTATCACATTATTTAGTCTGAAAATTTTTTAAAAGCACTGACAACAAGAGTGTCAGGACGAATTTGTAAAAAATAGTGTTAAAATGCTAACAACGGGAGTGTCAACGTTATTTTGTGTTTGAAAATAAAAAAAAATTCACTGACGATGGCAGTGTGCAGTTTTGAAAATTAAAATTGCGCTGACAACCAAAGTAGCAGTGTGAACTTTTGAAGACAGAAAATTAAACTCTAACCGCTAGAAAATCAATGCCAAATGAAAAATTCAAACTTTTTCATGACCAACCAAAGTAGCAGTGTGAACTTCTGAAGACAGAAAATTAAACTCTAACAGCTAGAAAATCAATGCCAAATGAAAAATTCAAACCTTTTCATGACCAAAGAAATGCACCGATGGAATAACATGTTTACTCTCAAGTGTTTCTGGATGGTGGAAGTACTTATATTACCACAAGTTAAAAGTTGTATTGAGTTAATCATTTGTATTGTTTTATCCGTCGAAGTAAAACAATTGTTATCCCACATTATTGTAATCAAATACCACTCCCATATATGTTGTTTGTGTCTAAGATGGTGAATTTATGACACAAGCTCATCAGTCAAAGAGAATAGGTGTCAAAACATATTTGTTTTTACTCGACAAAAATAGACTGTTTTTTTAATGTAAAAGGCAGTAAATTTGGGAGCGGATTCTGAATATGTGGAAACAAATTTTCCAAATATGAAGGAGTTTTTTTCCACAACAAATCCATTTAAAAAAACCTCTCTCAATTTTCTAACAGTTGTTACGATTTGAAATATTTGAAGGGATATTTGAAGGTTGTTTTTCAGGATTTTGCAATCCTGTTTTAGTAATTGTTTCAAAATCAGATCCCAAACAAATGAGAACTAAATTTTCAAAACTGAAAGAGGTTTTGGTCCATAATGGACCCATTTGAAAAAAAACTCTCTTGGTTTTCTAACAACTATCATCTTTTTGAAGATTTGAAGGGATAACTAGACCCAATTTTTCAGGAATTCGAGATGAAAAAGCTTAGAGATAGTTGTTGACTTAGATGCCACCTCATCAAATTCGAATTGTTGATCTCGTGGCTTTGTATATGGAAAGTTTTATCAATTATGATTTGTAGCCATTTACTTACAAGGATTTTGAAAATGATGATTGTAAGGATGTTAATTCTCAGAAGCAACCAAAAATATTTTCTTTATCAGAAAGTGTTCCATTGCAACTATCATATGAAGAACTATCATATGAAGATTTTCAGCCTCGTTATAACAACCATCATATTGAGATGCATGGAAGCAAATATGCACTCGAAGGGATTACACATCAAAGTGATAGTCTCTTACATTGTTGTGAGATTAGTTTGCAAGCATTTGAGGATCCTTTTGTTGTCTTTTTAGAATCATTAAGCAGACCCAAGTTTTCACATTTTATCAATAAGGAATTTGTTTTCAACTTTTTAAATAAGTTGCAAGAATGCAGCAAAGTAACGAGTGATGGATTTATTCCCTCTAAAGCTAAGATTAAGAACGGACAATATACTGACCTGGAGCAAGGAAAAGAGCACAATCAAGAAGTTACATTACTTGAGCAACTATTTGATTGGATATATTGGCATTTTTGTGTCACTTGATCTGACAATTATTTAGCAAGTTAAAGTAGGATTGTGTGCAATAAGCTTGTTGGGGCAAGCATGAATTTTAGTTTGGTTTTTCAACAGTTAATTTTTCAATTTTAGTTTGCAGTAAGCAATGTGTGGTTTTCAACTACCGAATAAGTGTAGGTTGTAAGTTGTAGTTGTTGAGTTGGGATTAGCCCAATGGATCAGGGCTCTGGTCTATGGGGTTCTTGCTGCCATCCATGATTGAAAACATCCTCGTGAAGTGAGTTGTTATCACATTGTTTATCTGAAATCTTTTAAAATCGCTGACAATGGAAGTGTCAGCATGGATTTGTAAAAAACAGTGTTAAGATGCTGCCAATGGGAGTGTCAACATTAATGTGTGTTTGAAAATTAAAAAAAATTGCGCTGACAATGGTAGTGTCAGCATTATTATAGTTTTGAAAAATTTAAATTGCACTGACAACCAAAGTAGCAACGCGAATTTCTGAAAACAATCAATTAAACTTTAACAACTAGAAAATTAGCACCCAATGCAAAATTCAAACTTTTTCATGACCAAATAAATTCACCGATAGAATAACATGTTTAATCTCAAGTGTTTCCAGATGGTGGAATTACTTATATTACTATGAGTTGAAAGTTGTGCAAAGTTAATCATTTGTATTGTTTTATCCGCCAAAGTAAAACAATTGTTATCCTACATTCTTATAGTCAAATCCCACTCCCATCTTTGTTGCTTGTGTTTATGGACGGTGGAAGTTATGTCACGAGCTCAACAATCAAAGAGAAAAGGTGTCAAAACATATTTGTTTTTACTTGAAAAAAACTCTATTTTTATACTATTTTTCTTGTAAAAGGCAATAAATTCGGGAGCGGTTTCCAAATATGTGGAAACAAATTTTCCAAATTGAATGATTTTTTTGTCCACAATGGACCCATTCAAAAAAACATTTCTCAGTTTTCTAACAAATGTTACAATTTGAAATATTCGAAGGGATATTTGAAGGTTGTTTTTCAAGATTTTGCAATCCTATTTTAGTAGTTGTTTTCAAAATCATGTCTCGAACAAATGAGAACAAATTTTTCAAAACCGAAGGAGGTTTTTGTCCATAACAAAACCATTTAAAAAAAAATCTCTCTTTTTTCTAGCATCTATCATCGTTTTAGAGTTACCCTATCTTTTAGGAATTTGGGAGGAAAAATCTCATGGATAGTTGTTGACTTGGATGCCACCTTGTTAATCCTTATCTCCAACCATGACTCTAGCAAAAACATGATATTTAGATGCAGATAGGATTAGGAAGTTTTCTATATGAATGTATTTGAGAGATACACTTTATCTCTTTTATTTTTAGCATATTGTGATTAAGGATAAGCCAGAAAATTGTTTTATCTATTATATTCTCTATATAAGCAATTTCTGAAGAAGGAAAAAGGGTTCGAACTTATTTTAAAGTATCATTTTTATGTACTGTGTGATTAGACTATAATAAAGCAAATTATGTGAGCAGTTTGTAGAAATTCTTGTGTTGTAATTCCCTGTAGGTTTCTTGGTGTAATATTTTCTTCAATGTTTGAATGCTAAGTGGTTGAACTTGGAATTCATATTGTTGTGCTCCATTTTCTTTATGTTTTAGATATTTGATACTTGTTTTTCACATATAGATCATACTGATTTCCTCCATTATCCTCCAAATTTCCTTAAAATTGTCAAAGGAATTGTTACTATCTCGCTTTTGTGATGTTTTCTCACTTAACCTACGATTATATAAGCGTGATTGGGTTAGAATCCATGCCCAATGATGAAATTTTCCTACAATCCAACCAATCTCAGTTTTTATTAAATAAATTTGGCCATAAGACTTATTGCAAACCCTCTACCACTGTGACCTTGGGTAGCTAAGTTTTAGGGAGAGATCCCCCTCTAGGTTGAAGGGCCAGCTTTCAACCTCAAAGCGGTTTGAGGTTACCTTGGTTATTTCCTTCCACATCCAGGGAAATTTCTGGGTGATAACAACAGGGAACCCCAACAATTGTTGAGGGTTTGCAAAAATATTTCATAATGTCATAACATTAAATAAGAACCAGGAATGCATTTGGGCCAATGCTTGAATGGGAGATAGGGCAAAGCCTGTAATCCAAGGGCTTTAGCTCCATATATTTACCATGAAGAATATCTAACCCTATTTCAGATAAGATGAAACCCCAACGAGCAAAAGGCAGTATTATCAAACCCTTGTGGGTATGAGAATATGGTACCTAGGAAGCAACAGAGGAAAACATATAGTTAAAAGAAGAACCTAGAGTTGAACATGCAAAGTCAGAAACAATTATGACAGTCGTCACAAATTCTTTACCTGCAATGTCTAGATGCAACAAAGAAATTTGGGTTAAAACAATGCTAACAAGATATCCATATTGACAAATAAAGAGGAAGGACATTGACAGGAGAACATTTACCTAAAAGATCCCCTACAATCGCCATTTTCTTTTCTAACCTGTCAAAACACTCATGAATTAGATTCACCGCATAGCAATAAGAGGGAAGTAGGAGATAGATTACAAACAATGTAGTTCAAAGAAGTTAATTACCGAGCGAAGACCCTCCAGGCTAAACCTGTCACTGTAGACTTTGCACCTGTCGGGGCTCTCCAGAAAAATGTATGAAGGTCGGTGTAAACCCTAGCTTCACTCTGAAAACCTCATAGACAGAGAACAAAATTAGTAAAACAATCATTGAAAGGATTATAGAAAAGTTTTATTGGCTGATGAAAAGGGGATGTAATCAACTATACCTAATAGTATGGTCGAGCCAGTGGAAAAGTGGTTCCGCTATAGCTAGCCTGAGCAACATTAGTAGTCACAGAGCCAACTTCGTTAGAATCAAAGGGAGGAATGAGTGAGGGAAGCGTTGGAGAAGGGAGGGAAGTTACACTATAGCCACCATATTATCTCCCCACCATCAGATTAACCCCAGCTAACCTCGTCCATATATCTCATCCCATATTCTAATGTGACTGTCACATCACCAAGTGGGGGAAGATTAACCATTTTCTCTAGAATTCGCTTATTAAGATTCCAAGTACACATAGGTCACGAGTGCCCAGTCATAAGTTTTGGAAGCGAGTAAATATTACACCATGCGAGAACCATAACCCTCACCAATTGTCAAACTCTACTGAAGATTCTCTATATAAACATAAGATGTGGTCATAAGATCTGTTATGTCTCTATGTAACTCTCAAAGGTAAAGTTCCATCCCACATCCTATGTTAATATTTGTTCAATGTTAAATAAAATGATATTTAAAAGAACTTAATTCATTGAGTAGTCAAACAAATAACATAGAATACAATAGCATAACATAATTGGTATAAGATAGGGCTAAAAAAAATTGGGGTATTGGGGTATGTTACAAAGGTGGGAGAGAAAGGGATAGAGAGGGAGGAAGAGTGAGAAGGAGAGAAGGAGGGAGAGAGTAGAGCAGGAGGGAATAGAGAGAGAGAGAGCGAGGGAGAGATGGATCCAACCTAGATATGGTATGTGTGTATATAAAAACTAGCCTAGATCCATCTTAACCTCAGATCTTTGAAGTGCTAAGAGGGATCAAATACCTTTTCACTTTAAAAGAGGTTTCTATCTCAAGAGATTTAATCCCTCTTGGCACTTGTAGATCTAAGATTACGATGGATCTAGGATGGTTTAATTTATTTTTTATTTTTATGTAAGTTGACCAAATCAAAATGTTTAACAAGATAAGACATGACATTACAACAACTCTTTCATACTAGGTTGGAGAGCACCTATCGGTGCAACAAAATCTATCATGTTAAAATTATCATCCAGAGGTGCTCTACAACCCAATATAGGGGTAGATGTGTAGGTATAAATGTTTAACATTTAACATTTATATGTATGCTCAATTAAAAAATAATAATAAAAGGTTAAAAGTAATATAGAACTATGGTGGAGATGTTGTAGTGTAAACATTTAAATACTTGCCCAATTAAAATAATAAAAAGTTAAAAATAATAAAATTTAATTTGTTATATTGTAATTTTATTTTGTAGGGCATCGTAGCCCCTCCAACTCAAGTTATAAATTATGCTCTGGTAAAAATTGCATAAATAATTATAACTTACATTGGCTAATGATAAACTAATAATGGTTGATAGAAAAATTTTCATATAGTCTTGCTTTGGCAGTAACTAATAAATTGAGATGTTAATTGGATAAGTAAATTGCTTGCTCACGTAGAAGAACTAAGTCTACACATTTACAATTTCACTCCTACATAAGTGTTGAAGAAAATATAAGTAATAATGGGAAGTAACTCTTGTAAGTATATTTTTTACATCTTATTCCTATCCATGTCTTATTATATTGTGCATAGGCTGCTAATAAGACATTTAAGTTATGGTCCAATCAAATGTTTGATAATTATTTTCTTAATAATATTGAAAAATAAATATTTATTTTTCAAAGTTAAACATTATAATTTGCATTGGTCAATGCTAAACTAATAGTGATGAAAAACAAATTGATTGTTAGAGTCCTTCCTTGGCAGAGACTAATAATGATTCCATAACCATATTTAAATTTAATGAATATGCACTTAAAAACTTAATACTTAAAATAAACTTACAATATAACAAGTTTCTTAACCATGGATATACACTGCCACTTTACCATGGATATTATTAACTTGTAAATAGGTTTTGTTACAATACCATGGCTTATCAATACCACATCTCACAATAAAAATAAAAATAAATGTAAAATATTTTAGACATTACATATAACATTGATTACATATAGCAAAAAAATCTCCGTCATATGGATGGAGGTGGTAGAGAGCTAGAGAGAGAGAGACTTATGGGGAGGAGAGGGAGGGAGGGAAATGTGAGAGAGAGGAAGATGTTATAGTGTAAAAATTTAGATCTTGGCTCAATTAATAGTAAAAAGTTTAAAGTAATAAAAATAATGAAATTTAATTTGTTATATTGTAATTTTGTTTTGCAGAGCACCTTAGCCCCTCCAAATCAAGTTAGAAATTATGTTATGGGAAAAATTGCATAAATAATTATAAGTTACATCGGTTAATGCTAAATTAATAATGGTTGATAAACAAATTGTCAAAAATCACTTGAAATGCAACAACTAGAAATAATTCTTCTAACTGATAAATTAATTATGCAGATTATTTTGTTTACAGAAAAATAATGAATTATTCACATTGCAGTTTCTTCACCATCAAAAAACATTGTGGAAGCAAAAATATGAACTGATAAATGCTAGCACATAGATTTATACTCAGGATGTCTTTAGTAAATTCTCCAGAATTCTCTTGAATGGCCATGGACATAATTGATTTTCAGGGAGCTTCAGAATTATCTTCCAGATTAGAGGACGAATTTGTTTGCCTAAATGGCTTTGCTTCACAGGGTGCCTGGTATATCAATAGTGGAGCATCAACTCACATGAAAAGGGTTATAGAATATTTCTCTAGTTATAATGAAGAGCAAATGGACTTCCATATTACGATGGGAGACAAGACTAAGTGCACTCCAATGGGGAGAGGTACCATCAATTTTCAAAGGGAGTCAGGAGAAAGTAACCGTGCTACATATGTACTACATGTGTCAGGATTGGGCGTGAACTTGATTTCAGTATCCCAACTACAGGATAAAGGATATGATGTCCACTTCGTAGGGAAGAAGGTGTTCCTTTGGCAGTTCAAGTTAGCTAACAGTAGAGTTCAAGCTAGAGAGGGGACGTAGAGCTAGAGAGGGTAGAGACAATGATCCGAAGGAAGTTTTCTAGTTCTAGAGAGGCAAAGGGAGAACGCCAAACTATTTCTCCATGAGGTTGTGCAGGGCCTGCTTAGAGCCTTAAAGAAGCAATTTGATTTATTTGAACTGGAGGTGGATTTAGTTGCCAGAGGTCACAAAGATTTCTAAAAGGCTAGGATGATCAATTCCATAACAACAACAAGAAATACAACTTGAGTACCAGTAGTTCTAAGTTGATCATATGACAGGTTGCGCAGAAGTGACATAGAAGCATGCACAAAGGGTTTGGACAGCTTGCTTGGAGTTGTCAGTTTGAGTCAAGATTGATTGGAGCAGAGGGTAAATTCCCTTGGTTTATGTTGCTAGTATTTATCTCAGGTTGGATAGCCAATTGGGCATCCGTATTTATTGTACTCATAATTTCACTGTTACATAATAATAAAACCCTTCACTACTGCACTACTTTTCCCACATTGGGTTTTTCTAGGGACAATTTTCCAAAAACTAATTGTGTCATCTTTATGTGTGTGCTAGCATTTCTCAGTTCCTACTTTTTCTTCCATGATATATTGTTTATGTTGTAGAAATTGTAGTGTGCATAATTTGTTATTTTGTCATAAACAAAACAAATTGCATAATCAATTTATCAGTTAGAAGAATTATTTCCAGTTGTTGCGTTTCAAGTGATTTTTCACATGGTATCAAAGCATAGTTGACAGACAGGAGGCTCAAAGACAAAGAGGGATAATTTCAAGGCTTAGAGGGAGAAACGACACGAATTTCCAAGGGGTTGTGCATTGCCTAGCCAAGTAGTTTGAATTATTGAATATGGGGGTCAAATTTCCAGTTGCAGAGTGTAGGAAGGGTCAATTTTTCCAGGAAGCGATGTTAGCAGGCAGAAGGTGAGCAACTCATATTTTTCGCAAAGAAGATTCCTTATTTGGGTACAATCAGTTTTTGCAGCAATTTACAATAGCAAAATTAGTGTTGGATGGAAGAGAAATAACGGACACCAAAGAGAGCCAACAGTGCAAGTTCCTTGGGAAGTTCAAGCGAGCCAACAATAGAGTTTGAGCTAGAGAGGGGACACAAATATAGAGAGGGGCAAGGGCATTTATCTAGAGGAAGTTTTCTAGTTCAATGGAGGCAAATATAGAAGGATGAATTATTTCTCCAGGAGGTCGCGCAAGGCCTCAAAGAGGCAATTTGATTTAGCTTAACTAGAGGTGGATTCAATCGTCAGAGGCAAGGAAGATTTATAGAAGGCTAGGAGGATTGATTCCATAGCAGTAATAAGCAAGACAACTTGAATAGTAGTAGTTTCATGCTAAGCATGTGGTAGGCTACGTAGAAGTAATGTAGAAGCTTGCACAAAGGGTTTGGAAGACTTTCTTGGTGTTGTCAGTTTGAGCCGGGATTACTTGGAGAAGAGAGTAAATTCCCTCAGTTGATTTTTCTAGTATTTCTCTCAGGTTGAATAACCAATTTGGCATCCATATTTATTGTACTTAGAATTTCACTGTTGCATAATAATAAAGCCCTTGGTTGTTGCACCGGTTTTCCACATTGTGTTTTCCGGGACAATTTGTCCAAAAATAATTGTGTCATGGTGGGAAGTAACTCATGTAAGTATACTTTTTACATCTTATTCCTATCAATTTTTTATGCAAAGACTTGGTTAAATTATGGTGGGGAGTAATTGATGGTAGATATGATATTTACTTAAGTATAAGTTATTTTCAAGTATTTTATTTTTGGATAGTTTTCTTGCAAATCTTAAAGAATAAAAAATCAATACACAAATATATAAATATCATACATGAATATTGCAACCATATCCATAAATTATGGCATAAAATATGTAAGTGAGTTAGCCACATGGCATCATAATGTGCAAAGGCTACTAATAAACATTCAAGTTATGGTCCAATCAAATGTTTGATTTTTTTTAATAATATTGAAAAATAAATATTTATT